>JAQZBX010109848.1:0-10425 GCA_029593785.1 Cabassous unicinctus
AAAGCAAAAAAAAAAAAACCAAAAAAACAAAACACTATCATCTCAACTGTTGCAGAGAAGGCATTTCACAAACTCCAGCACCACTTCTTGATTAAAACATTTAGAAAACTAGGAATAGATGGAAACATCCTCAATGTGAAAGGCGGCATATCTATGAAAGACCTAGAGCTAGCATCCTACTTAACAGTGAAAAGACTGAATGATTTCCTTTTAACATCATGAACAAATGAGAATATCCACTGTCACCACTGTTATTCATCATTATACTGGAAATTCTAGCCAAAGAAATTAGGAAAAAAAGGAAAGAAAAGAAATAAAGGAAAAAATAAAAGGCAACCAAATTGAAAAGTAAGAAGTAAAATTTTCCCTATTTGCAGATGTTATGATCCTATATAAAGTCCTGAAAAATCTACAACAAAGGACCTAGAGCTAATAAATGCATTTAGCAAAGTGGTGGGTACAAGATCAGCACCGAAAAATCAGTAGTGTTTGTACATACTTGAAATGAACAATCAGAAGAAGAAATCAATTTAAAAGTTTGATTTACAATGGATACTAAAAAAAAAAGCCTAACCAAGGATGTACAGGACTTGTACACAGAAAACCACAAAACATTGCTAACAGAAATCAAGGAAGACCTAAATATATGGAAGGACATTCAAGTTCATAGATTGGAAGATTAAATATTATTAAGACATCAATCCTACCGAATGTGATTTCCAGATTCAACACAATCCCAATCAAAATCCCAACAGCCTTCTTTGAAGAAATGGAAAAAACAATCATCAAATTTATATGGAAAAGTAAGGCACTCTGAAAAGCCAAAGAAATTTTGCATAGAAGAATAAAGTTGGAGGACACTCACTTTCCACTGTTAAAACTCATTAAAAAGCCACAGTAATGAAAACAGCATGGTACTGAGACAAGAACAGATATAAATCAGAATAAATGGAATAAAATTGAAAGCTCAGAAATCAACCCTCACACTTGAGGCCAAATGATTTTTCACAAGGCTGCCAAGACAAGTGCATTGGGAAAGAAGAGTCTTTTCAACAAATGGTGCTGGGGAAACTGGATCTCCATTTGTGAAAGAGTGAAGATGGACCCATACCTCACACTATATACAAAAACCACCTCAAAATGGATCAAAGACCAAAATACAAGGGCTAAATATAAGGGCTAGAACTATAAAACTCCTAGAAGAAAACAGGAAAGCATCTTCAGGATCTTGTGTTAGGCAATGGTTTCTTAGACTTTTCCCCGAAAGCACAAGCAACAAGAGAAAAATAGATAAATAAGACCTCATAAAAATGTAACACTTTGTGCCTCAAAGGACTTTATCATGAAAGTAAAACAACCACCTACACAATGGAAAAAAAACATTTGGAAACCACATATCCGATAAAGGTTTAATGTACAAAATATATAAAGAAATTCTTCAACTCAACAACAAAAAGACAAATAACCCACTTTTAAAATGGACAAAAGATTTGAATAGACATCTCTCCAAAGATACACAAATGGCGAAAAACCCTATGAAAAGAGGACATCATGATAAGCCATTAATTTAATGCATATCAAAACTATGAGATGCCATTTCACATCCATTACAATGTCTACTATTTTAAATCCAGAAAATTACAAGTGTTGGAGAAGATATGGAGAAAATTCCTTACTAGTGGTTATGTAAAATGGTGCAGTTGCTGTGGAAGACAGTTCAGCAGTTCCTTGGAAAGTATAGAATTACCATATGACCGAGCATTCCCACTACTAGATATATGCCCAAAAGAATGGAAAGCAGAGACTCCAACAGGTATTTGGGCACAGATGCTCATAGCGCCATTACTCACATTTGCCAAAAGATGGAAGCATCCCAAGTGCCTATTACATGATAGAGAAATAAAATGTACTACAGACATTGCATTATTATTCAATTGTAAAAATGGAGTGAAGTTCTGATACATGTGACAACATGGCTGATCTTTCAAGATATCATGTTGAGTGAAACAATCCAGGCACAAAAGGACAAATATTGTATCATCTCAATGAAATGAAATAATTAGAATAAGGAAACTCATAAAATCACAATCTAAAATACAAGTAACTGGTAGATGGGATGGGGTAGGGAATAGGAAGTTAAGGCTTTAAATGTACAGAGTTTCTCTTTGGGATGATGGAAAATTTTTGGTAAGGGTTGATGAATGTAATTAACAGCAGTGAATTATATATTTAAATGTGGTTAAAAGGGGAAATTTTAGGTTGCATATGTGGTACTAGATAGAATAATTTTTTTTATAAAAAGAACAACACAGCAGTGAATTCTAAGTTAAACCATGAACTACAGTTAATAATACAGTATAAAAATGTGCTTTTATCAATTGGAATAAATGTAAAACATCAATGCAAGCTGCTAATAATAGAGTGGTATAGAGGAATCCTGCATTTTATGTCTGAATGTGCTGCAAATCCACAACTTCTCCAATAAAAAAAGACACTAAGCAAAAACAAAGAATATATGAATAAAGCATGGGCCATATTTAATAATGATATTGGTTCATTAATTGTAAAAAATATACCATAGTTATTTAAGATTTAATAATAGTGGAAACTGAGTGAGGGGTATGTGGGAACTCTTTGTACTCTCTTTGCAATGTTTTCTAACACTGTTCTAAAAAATAAAGTTTATGGTACTAACCTAAAGGAAAAAAAGTGTACAAATCTAGGCCTAATCTGATTGTTCCAAATTTCACATACTTAGGTTAAAAACCCAGAGTCCATAAACATGAACAGAAATAATGGACAATTTGAAGATAATTCACTCAAAACAACATCAATTCAGAAAATATATTAGTGGCCTTCATTTTATAGCAAATTTCTATGTTTTGAGTATAAAAGATCATCTATACAATTTTTAAACATAGACATTTTTTTCAAAAGCCCTGTTAAACTTAAAATGTTTTAAATAGGAATTTTATTATAGACATGTTAGCATAGTCACTATTGTGACTTAAATTCAGTTTTCCTTATACTCCAAATCCAAATTTCACAACTTATTTCTCAATCCAGGTAAAAAAAATTAGTTCATGTAATACTACTGATTAATAATCTGGCATCCTTATTCTTATCAAAATTTTGATGAAATCTCCTTAGAACCAAATGCAAGTATATTTAGGTGATTTAACTCCATCTGTTCTAATTCATTTATACCATATTACCCTATAATTAAAGATTTAATGGAAATGACAGTCATATAGGGGGAAAAAAATCAATACCTAAACTATCTTCTCTTAAAACACTATTTCTTCATCGCAGATAGATTTCTCCTCATCGCTCAGGTACCTGATTCCTCCTACTATCAATTCAGTTACCTTTTCTTCAAGTCCTCTCCTCTGAGAGGAGAGCTGTCTATAGCTGTGAGATTGATGAAGAAGGTAAAGAGCAAGGCAGGAAAAAATATTCCATGTAGAAGAGGCTAGAAAACAGGATTCCTCTCACACCATCCTTCTTAAGCAGTCACCAAAATGTAAATGACAAAATATGTACAAGTACACGTTGCCATTGCAACAGCTCATCTAGAAGGTAAACCCACCACCACTTCATGTACTTTCAGAATTCCACTTTCTATCCAGTACATTGAGTTTGGTTGCAAATAATAGAAAAAAAAAAATCAAACACACTTAACAATAACGGTGAATTACTGACTCACGTAAATGCAAAGTTAAGAGCCTCAGCGTACAACTTTCTGGGACCCGTGCTTGCCCCCACAGCACCGCAAGCGCTGTGCTGGAAGGCCTTCTGGAAAGGCAGCAAGGAGGAAGGTCCCTAGCCCTGTCTTTCCACACCTCATGGGGGGATCCAGCAGGCCCGCGGCCCACCCCCACCAAGTTTGGTCGGCAAACTTACTGCAGCTGCAGCCTGGGTTCCAGAGACAAGGAGCCAAGAGTGCTCGCTTCCCCTGAGGCTCCTGGCCCATGGCACTTGCTCCGCCGCCCGCCCGCACCTCAGGCCAGATAGTGCGCCCCTCGCTGCACACCAGGAGCCCCGCCCGGCGTCACCGTCAGGAAAGGGCACCAGATAGGCGCTGCCGGGGGGCCCCCAAAATACCATTGCGCTGGACGCGGCCTCAGTGGCCCAGCCACGCCTCTACCCAGAAGCACCGCCCCCCGACTCCAGGTGGACCCCATGCCCGTGCACTCACCAGACTTCCTCAGAGAGTGGGGGACACGGGGAGTCCAGGGCCCCTCACAGCCCCTCAGAGAGGGAGTCCTTGGGGTTTCTCTGAGTCTGCATCCAAACTGAGAGTGGGAAGCCCCTCAGAGTTGGCATCCCCCTAGAGTCCCTCAGGGTCCCTCCGGGAGTAGGGGTCCCCCAGAGACCAGGTCCCCTCCAGTGGAAGCGAAGTTCACTTCGGGATTTCTCAGAGTCCGACTTCCCCTCAGAGTGGGGGCCTCCTTGGGGTTCCTCAGAGTCAGGGTTCCCCTCAGAGAGTGGGGGGCCCCTAGAGAGCCCAGGCCAGAGAAGCGGCGACCCCACCGGCCGCACTCACCGAAGTTACTGGGTGCCTCGTGGAAGGTGTTCAGGTCCCAGCCGCTGTGGATGCTGTACTCTGGCCCAATCCCACTGCTTCCAGGCGGCGGGTCCTCCATTTCTACATTGTGGAAGACTTTAAGCAGGATTGGTGGTAGTTCTTTCCAAATGATTGGTAGAATTCACCTGTGAAGCCATCTGATCCTGAGATTTTTCTGACATGGAAGGTTTTTGATGATGAATTCAATCTCATTACTTTTGATTCTTGTGTTCAGTTAATCAATTTCTTCTTTCTTCAGTGTAGTTGCTGAAGAAATTTCTACAAATTTATCCATTTCATTGAAGTTATCCATCTTCTTGCAATACAATTTTTAATGTATCCTCTTATGATACTCTCTTTGAGATCAGTGGTGATATCCCATCTCATTTTTTATTTTATTTATTTGTATCTTCACTCTTTTTTCTTTGTTAGTCTAGCTAAGAGTTTGCCAATTTTATTCTTCTCAAAGAACCAGCTTTTGGTTTTGTTAATTATTTCTAGTATTTTGTAATTCTCAATTTCATGTAGTTCTGTTTAATCTTTGTTATTTCCTTCTTTCTTCTTCCTTTGGGATTAGTTTGTTGTTCTTTTTTCAGTTCCTCCAGGTGTACAGTTAGGTCTTTGATTTTAGCTCTTTATTCTTTTAAATATATAGACATTTATTGCTATACATTTCCTTCTTGTCACTGCTCTTGCTGCATCCTATAGGTTTTGATATTGATGGGTTCTCATTTTCATTTGTTCCAAGGTTGTTACTGATTTCCTCTGCAATTTCTTCCTTGACCAATTGATTGTCTAAGAGTGTGCTGTTTAATTTCCAAATCTTTGTGCCTATTCTGGTTCTCTACTACTTAATAATTTCCAGCTTCATTCTGTTGTGACTAGGAAAATTACTTTGTATAATTTCAATCTTTCTGAATTCATTGAGTGCTGTTCTGTGACCTAGCATGTGGTCTATTCTGGAGAATGATCCATGTGCACTTGGGAGGAATATATATCCTGCTGCGTTTTTGTGTAATATACTATAAATGTATGTCTATTTGGTCTAGATCCTCTAATATATTTTTCCAAGTCTCTATTACTATTTAACCCTCTGTCAAGATGTTCTGTATAATGGTGATAATGATCAATAAACTCCTCCCCCTATAATTTTAGAGGCATCTATTTCTTCACTTAGATTTTTTTTTAGGTTTTGACAGACTCTATAATGGCCTGTATCTGTCAGTGCATTATCATGCAGAACAATTCCAATGTATCAAAAATGTCCCATGATACACCTATTTTTCCCATTCCCTCCCCTCAGGACTTCTCATGACCAATGCCTTTATATCAGTTTTACAACTTTGTACATTACTAGAAAAATAATAAGTCTATGTTAGTCCATGGTTGCAGTCCCCTCTTAACTTTGTTCATTCCTCAATCTTGAGGATTTTGGGATGGTTTTCCCTACTCTGCTTCTGATTGAGAGGGGGGCTTAGATCCCACTGGGGCAGATGTATGGAAAGGTCTTGCTGACAGTTGTGGATACTCTTTGTTTTTAGGAATGTGAGCTGTCCATCATCATCCTTTTGTTAGTTGTCCTGGGTGAGTCCAATGAACTGTATAGTAGGTGTTGCCTGCAACTCTGCTAAGATTTAGATCTTTTACATAAAATATATTGAAAACTTTACCTCAAAGTTACTAGAACAAAGAGACAAGTTCATCAATTTGGTTGCAGAAAAGATTAATACAGAAAAATCAGAAGTGTTTCAATACATACAAATGAGCAATGTGAGGAGGAATCAGAAAAAAAAAATTTCATTTACAATAGTGACTAAAAGACTCAAATATTTATAAATAAACTTAACCAAAGACATAAAGGATATATATTTAGAAAACAACAAAACATTGCTGAAATAAAAGAAGACCTAAATAACTGAAGGACATACCTTGTTCATTGTTTGGAAAACTACCTATCATTAAGATGTCTAATCCACCCAAATTCATTTACAGATTCAAATGCAATACCAATAAAAATCCCAAAAATCCACTTTGCAGAAATGGTAAATCCAATTATCAAGTTTATTTGGAAAAGTAAGGGGACAGGAATGAGAAAAATACCTTTAAAAAAAAACAAAGTTGGAGGACTCTTACTTCCTGACTTAGCTACATTGGTAAAAAATAGCAGGGTAGACTTAATAAAGGTAGACTTATTAATCAGTGGAATCTAATTCAGTATAACAAATAGACCCCTTCTACTGCTCAGTGATATTGTCAAAGTCTCAAAAACACTGAGCTGAGATGGAGTAGTATATTCAATAAATGGATGTGGGAGAACTGGATATCCATAGATAAAACAAAGAAAGAGGACCCTTGTCTCACAACTTATACACAAATTAATATAAAAGGGATCAAGGACATTAATATAAAAATGAGTACCAGAAATCCCCTAGAAGAAATTATAGGGAAACTACCTCAAGAACTTGTGTTATATGCTGGTTTATTAAACCTTACACCCAATGGATAAGCAAAGAAAGAAAAAAGAGATAACCAGGACTTCATCAAAATTAAACACTTTTGTGCTTCAAATAAATTTGGTAAGAAAGTGAAAAGGGAGCCTACTCAGTCTGAGAAAATTTTTGGAATCCAGATATAAGATAATGGTTTGATCTCAATGTTATATAAAGATATCACACAACTCAATGTGAAAAAAGGGAGGGGGAGCAGATGTGGCTCAAACAGTTGAGCTCTTCCATCCCACATGGGAGGACCTGGATTTGGTTCCCAGTGCCTCTTGAAAAAACAACAACAAGCAAACAAATGAAAAAACCAACTCAGGGAAGCCAATGTGGCTCAGTTGTTGAGTGCTGGCTATCAACATACAAGGTCCCAGGTTCAATCCCAAGCCCTGGTACCTCAAAAAAAAAGGGTGGGGGCAAGGGAGATGTCATATAAGAATCCCTTATGTTTCCATTGGACCTTTTCTGTAATCTAAAGTATATCTAAAATAAAGATTAACGTATGTAAAAAGGAAAATAGACAAGCAACCCACTTTAAAAATGGGCAAATAATTTTACAGACATTCTTCCAAAGAAGAACTAAAAATGGTCAAAAAGTAAGTAAAAAATTCTCACATCACTAGCTATTAGGGAAATATCTACAATGATATACCATTTCACTCCTTCAGACTGGCCATTAATAAAAAGACAGATAGCTACAAGTTCTGGAGAGGATGTGGAGAAATAGGAATATTCCTTCACTATTGGGAATATAAAATTGTGAAGCCTCTGTGGAAGTCAGTTTGGCAGTTCCTCAAGAAGCTAAATATTGAACTGCCATATGATCCAGCAATCCCATTTCTAGGAATATGTTCAGAAGAACTGATATAAAGGGCATGAACAAAATTTGCACACCAATATTCATAGTGGCATTATTCACAATTGCTTAAAGATGGGGGGATCAATCCATGTCCATCGACCAATGAACTGATAACAAAGTGTGGTATATACATGTGATGGAATATACATTCAGTTGTAAGAAGCAATGAATACAGGAAGCATAGGAAAACATGGACTAACCTTGAGGACATTATCTTCAGTGAAGTAAGCCAGACACAAAAAGACATATACTGTATGTCTTACTAATATGAAGTAATTATGATGAGTAAACCCATGGAGTTAAACTATGAAGTATAGGTACTAGAAGAGAGAATAAGGGTTGAGAAGAGGGAGCTGACTCTGAATGTTTCTAGAATGTAATTAAAAAGGTGGACTGTAATTGTGTAGAAATGGATAGAATTGATGATAACAAATTATAGTGAGTATAACTAACACTGCCAATTTATAAATGAAAATATGGGTGAAAGGGGTAGTCTAAGAATGCTACAGTATAATCTAGGGACTGTATAACAGTGATTTCAGTGATGCATGATGGATGACGGATGATGATTGTGATTAATATTACAAATATAAGAATGTTCCTCTATTATAAGTTGATAAGAATATTGAAAAACTTGGGAAAATACAAGTAATATAACACAGAGACAACAGGTAACAGTATTTTTGTAATATTTTTACAACAATGGCCAAGAAGATATTATAACATTGTTAAGGTTTAAAAATGGGGGCATATAAGGGATATGGGACTTTTTCTTTTGGAGTAATTCTTAAATGGAGTGAGCTGTTGACAGCACAACTCTGGATTAAACTGAAAGCTATTGATTGTTCACTTTGAATGGATTGTACAAAGGAGGGTACCATATACCCAGTGAACCCTATGGTGAATGATACACTGTGGTTAACAGTACGAATATGAGATCGTTGTCTTGTGAACTATAATAAATATACAATACTAATACATGATGTTAATAATAGGGTGGTTTGTGGGAAAATACACCAAATATAAGCTATGGACTATAGATCACAGTAATATTATGATGACATTCTTTCATCATTTGTAATAAATGTCACAACAATGTAAGGTGTTGTGGTGGGACAGTGTATGGAAATCTTGTATGATATGCATGATTTTGTTTAAAAATAGTCAAATGCAAGGCAAAAAAATAAGGCAATGAGAAGCACATTTACAAGATGTGTTTCTAGGTTTTATACATGCATTAATAGTAAGAAGCTCAAGGACGGGAATGGTTTATTAAGTCAGTGGGCCCAGAGTATTGGGAGATGTACTGATCACCTGATAATTGCAGCATTTCTCTTTAGAATCCCAGATTTCTTTTTGGCAAAGTCTTTAATTATACTCTCCATTATCCGAAAACAACTGGACTCAAATTTTGTAAGTTCATATTCAATAGTTAGTTAACACATTCTACATTTTACATCGAAAATAAAACTCAGCCATCCAATGAACCTCCCCATTGCCTCAAATGGAACTCAACCAACATCTTTTCCTTCTCACTCTGGCCATGGCATTTTCATCACTAGCAACCTTCAAAAGCATGTCACTTAAATATTTACCTTTTTTCCCTTTCCATTACAAATTATTCCTTTCAGTTTGCTCTTCACATTAGCATTTTATAAATTTGTTTTTGTGTCCAGCACTATTTAGTGTCCAGCTAAATTTACAAAAGCTAATTTTGACCTGAAGACATATAAATTCCACTTTGGGGTGAGCAGACCATAGCAACTCATCCTCACACTAGTTCACTAGCACCATGATTTATTAACTTCACCACAGTGGCAATTATTTGAAAAAAGTTTTTCTTCCCCATTAGACTGTGAACTTCATGTAGTTAGGACCCCTTGTCTGCTGTTCATTACTGTACCCTAGATGCCTGAATCAGAGGGGGCACTCAACAAATATGTGTTGAATTCATTTATGAATTTATCAAAACAAAAATGGAAAAAGGTAAGGTAGGGGACATCTAGGAATTTTCTTTGGCTGACTCTTCATTCACACACAGGAAAAACAGCAAAACTGAGGCAGCACTCTGGAACTGACATGGACCAAGGAAAAATAAAACAGATAATGCCCAAAGCAGAACATAAAGAAAAAAGTTTACCTTGTTACAATATGTACAAAAGTACTATTCTTAATACATAAATGTGGTTTCTAGGTACCCTCGGGTTGGAACATCCCCTTCTGTTCAAATGCAGGATTTGATTCCCCAAACACATTACCCATCATCAGTTTAGCACCTAAAATATTTCTCTGCAATAAACACTTTTCATCATTAGTCTAAATATCAATTGTTAAGAGCAGTCTCAAAATGAAAGAAACATGAGAGAGAAAACATACCTTATGCTATGAGAACAAGGAAATAAGATACTTTGTTCCACACCCTCAGCCTTACTTGTTGAGAATCTGCTATTTTTAACAGCACAATAAATGAATGGTTTATATAATTTTTTTCATATTAAAGT
>JAQZBX010109849.1:0-10427 GCA_029593785.1 Cabassous unicinctus
GTCATCTTGCTGCACCAGCTCTCCTGCGTAGGCCAGCACACCATGCGAGCCAGCACTCCATGCGGGCCAGCACTCCTGTGTGGGCTAGCACTCCATATGGGCCAGCTCTCTGCTTGGGTCAGCTCGCTGTGCAGGCCAGCCTGCCTTTCACCAGGAGGCCCTGGGAATCGAACCCTGGACCTCCTATATGGTAGACAGGAGCCCAATCACTTGAGCCACATCGGCTTCCCTGTGTGTAAGTTCTTTACATCCTTAGTTAAATTTATTCCTAGATATTTCATACTTTCAGTTGCTATTGTAAATGGAATTTTTTTTTCTTGATTTCCTTCTCAGATTTCTCATTACTAGTTTATAGAAACACTATACACTAGTGTTGCATGTTGATCTTTTATCCTACCACTTTGCTGAACTTGTTTGTTAGCTGTAGTAGTTTTGTTGTAGATTTTCAGGATTTTCTAGGGATAATATCATGTCATCTGTAAAGAGGGAATGTTTTACTTCTTCTTTTCCAATTTGGATGTCTTCTATTTCTTTTCCTTGCCTAACTGCTCTAGCAAGAACTTCTAACACAATGTTGAATAAGAGTGGTGACAATGGGCATCTTTGTCTTGTTCCTGATATTAGAGGGAAAACTTTTATTCTTTCACCATTGAGTATGATGTTAGCTGTGGGTTTTTCATATATGCTCTTTATCATGTTAAGGGAGTTTCCTTCTATTCCTATCTTTCAAAGTATTTTTATCAAGAAATGATGCTGACTATGTTGTTAATGGGGGGTATGGAAAAAAAAGGAAAAGGAAAAAAAAAAAAAGAAAGAATGCAGGACTTTTGTCAAATGCCTGTTCTGCGTCAATAGAGAGGATCACATAATGTGTCTCCTTTGATCTGTTAATGATCTGTTAATTGATCTTCTTGTGTTGAATCATCCTTGCATTCATGGGTTAAAACCCACTTGATCATGGTGTATAATTTGTTTAATGTGTTGTTGGATTCAATTTGCAAGTATTTTGTGGAGGATTTTTGCATTTAAGTTCATTAGAGAGATTGGTCTGTAATTTTCTTATAGCATCTTTATGTGACTTTGATATTAGAGTGATGTTGGCTTCATAGGATGAGCTTGGTAATGTTCCCTCCTCTTCAGTTTTTTGGAGGAGTCTGAGAAGTATTGGTATTAGTTCTTTTCAGAATAATTGGTAGAATTCACCTGTGAAAACATTTGGCCCTGGGCTTTTTTGTTGTTGTTTTTGGGAGGTTTATGATGACTGATTAAATCTTGTTACTTGTGATTCACCTGTTGAGGTCTTCTATTTCTTCTTTAGTCAGTGAGGTTGTTCGCGTGTTTCTAGGAATTTGTCCATTTCATCTAAGTTGTCCAACTTGCTGGCATACAGTTGTTCATAGTATCCTCTTATGATCCTTTTTATTTCTGTGGGATCAGTGGTGATGTCCCCTCTCTCATTTCAGATTTTATTAATTTGCCTCTTATCTCTTTTTTCTCTGTTAACCTAAGTAAGGGTTTGTCAATTTTATTAACTTCTCAAGAAACCTGTTTTTGGTTTTGTTAATTCTCTGTTGTTTTTTAACTCTAAATTTCAATTAATTTTGCTTTAATCATTGTTATGTCTTTCCTTCTGCTTGCTTTGGGATTAGCTTGCTATTCTTTTTCTTGTTCCTCCAGATGTGCAGTTAGTTCTTTGATTTTAGCTCTTTCTTCTTTTTTAATGTAAGCATTTGGGGCTATAAATTTCCTTCTCAGCCCTGCTTTTGCTGCATCCCATAAGTTTTGATATGTTGTGTTCTTATTTTCATTTGTCTTGAGGTATTTACTGATGGCTCTTGCAATTTCCTCTTTGACCCACTGATTGTTTAAGAGTGTGTTTAACTTCCATATATTTGTGAATTTTCCAGTTCTCTGCCAATTATTGATTTCCAACTGCCTTCCATTGTGGTCAGAGAAAGTGCTTTGTATACTTTCAATTTTTCTAAATTCATAGAACATGTTATGTTCTATGACATAACATGTGCTCTATCATGGAGAATGATCCATGAGCATTTGAGAAGAATGTATATCCTGGCATTTTGGGGTGCAGTGTTCTCTATATATCTGTTAGGTCTAGTTCCTTTATTGTATTATTCAAGATTTCTGTTTCTTTATTGATCCACTGTCTAGATATTCTGTCTATTGCTGATAGTTGTGTGTTGAAGTTCCCCACTATTATTTTAGAACTATCTATTTCTCCCCTCAGTTTTGCCAGTATTTGCCTCATGTATTTTGGGGCACCCTTGTTAGGTGATAAATATTTATGATTGTGCTTTCTTCTTGGTCGATTGCCCCTTTTATTAATATGTAGTGTCCTTCTTTGTCTCTTACAAGTGTTTTGTATTTAAAGTCTATTTTGTCTGATATTAGTACAGCTATCCCAGCTCGTTTTTGTTTTCTGTTTGCATGGAAAGTCGTTTTCCAACCTTTCTACTTGTAACCTATTTGTGTCCTTGGGCCTAAGGTGAGTCTCTTGTAGACAGCATATAGATGGATTCTATATTTTTTATCTATTCTGCCAATCTGTATATCTTAATTGGGGAGTTTAATCCGTTAACATTCAATGCTATTACTGTAAAGACTATTTTATCTTTTGTCTTTTTTTCTGTCATATCTTACTTTTGTTTATCTTTTTCACTCTTTTAGTTACCCTTACTGGTAATCTTCCTTTCTATATTCTCCTCCAAACCTCTCTTTCTTGTCTTTTCCTTTCAGCCTGCAGAATTCCCTTTAGTATTTCTTATAGGCCAGAACTCTTATTGACAAATCCTCTCAATTTTTGTTTATCTGTGAATATCTTAATTTCTACCTCAATTTTTTTTTTTTTTTTTTTTTTGAGGTACTGGGACTGGGGATTGAACCTGGGACCTCTTATGTGGGAAGCCAGTGCTCAATCACTGAAACACATCGGCTTCCCTCTCCCTCATTTTTGAAGGACAGTTTTGCTTGATACAGAATTCTTGGCTGGCAGTTTTTCTCTTTCAGTACCTTAGATATGTCATAACACTGCCTTCTTGCCTCCATCATTTCAGATTAGGAATCAGCATTTAATCTTATTGAGCTTCTCTTGTATGTGATGGATCTCTTTTCTCTTGCTGTTTCTTGCTGTTTCAGGATTCTCTCTTTATCTTTGGCATTTGACAATCTGATTTTCACTTTCTGGACGTGTACATCCATGCTCCTCATAAGAAGGACCATTATATCCTCAAACACTCTTTCTGCCCCTTTGCCCTTCTCTTCTTCATCTGGGACAACTATCAGGTATATATTTGTGCATTTCATGTTGTCATTCAGCCCCCTATCTCCCCACTCAATTTCCCCCCCATTTTTTCTATCTGTTCTTTTATCTGTGCAATTTCAGATGCCCTATCTTCTAATTCCCTAGTTCTTTCCTCTGCCTGTTCAAATTTGCTGTTGTGTGATTCTAGTGTATTGTTAATTTCTTCTATTGTGCCTTTCGTTACCATAAATCTGTTATTTTTTATGTATGTTTACAATTTCTTGTGTATGCTCACCTAGTATCTTCTTAATATCCTTTATCTCTTCCTTCATTTCCTTGAATTGACTTAGGAGATTTGTGTGAACACCTTTGATTAGCTGTTCCAAATTCTGCGTCTTCTCTGGCTTTTTAATTTGTTCCTTTGACTGGGCCATATCTTCCTGTTTCTTAGTATGGTGTCTAATTTTTTGCTGATGTCTATGCATCTGTTTATCTTGATGGGTTTACTCTGTTGGTCAGTTTCTCTCTGTTGTCTAGGGTATTATTGTTGTTTGGCTTTGCATTAAGGCTCTTCTTTGACACTTGGTTCAGCTTATTCTAAATCTTTAGAAGTACCCATGTTTACCTGATTAAAAAAAAAAAGAGGAAAAGAAAAAACAAAGAGGAAAAGGAAAGAGAAAAAAAGAGGAAGAGGAAAAAAAGGGAAAAAAGAGAAAGAAAGAACTAGGCCTGTCTCCCCGGCCACCCATGCCACTCATCCCATGACCCTGCCCTCCCCTAGCACCTGGCTGGGCACCCCCTTGCTGGCCAGTTTTGCTTGATACAGAATTTTTTGCTTGATACCTGTGCCACTTGCCCTGCAGCCACACCACTTTCCCTAAGCCCAACAAGCCTGCCTGTCTTCCTGCAGCTTCTGGAGGATGAATGCATCCTGCTGCTCCCTACTCCACCATCTGAGTTTAAATTTTGAGCAAGAAATATTAATTAACTGGAAAAGTCTAGTGGGAGCTCATTCAAATGCCTCATATTAGAGAAACTTTAAGAAGAAAATAACATGAACAGTGATTTCATGAAGATGAGGTGTAAAAAATAAACAGATGGGGGACCTTGCAAGAAAAAATGTTATCACAAATCTGTTTTACTTCCAAATTCCAAAAATAACCAGTCCTGTAAATGTTATATAATTAGTGATTAGTTATGTTTTATTGTATCTCTTAGCATTTCTCCCCCCTTTTCTCACATCTCTGTCTGTGGCCATATAGGCAGAATTGGAGGACATTTGCTCCTTAAAACCAGTAAGGGGAGATTTCAGGACAGACCCAGTGAATAGTCATCGTCAGTTAGGATTATGTTCAACTACATGGAAGAGAGTCCTGTCTACTAGGCTTAAACAAAGAAGGTGTATAGTTTCCTCACGTGATGATGAACCTGGAGGTGGGCAATGCAGAGTAAGTGCTGTTGCCTGAGGAAGTCATTGAGGATCTGGGCTCCATCCATCTCCTTCACCATCATCTTGGGTTCACTGACAGGCAATGTGTTTATGCTCCAGGCAAGACAAAGGAAAGGATGAGGGGCAATGGTGAAAAGCAGAGGCTCATGGAGACGGTTCCATTTTAGGAAGTTTTTCTGAAAGCTCTGCCCTGTGATTTTTGCTAACATTTAATCAGCCAGCACTGAGTCCCCTGGCCACCTCTAATCATAAAGGAATCTGGGGGAGAGTAGGGGATTTTAACTGGGTACTTTGCCTCCCTGAATGAAATTGAGTTCTCCTGATATGGAAGAAAGGGAGAATGCTTTTATTCCTGATTTTAACAGTATTCACTTTCTCCCCTTTGCTACTAAATGGAAGTTAGAATGAATGTGTTTCTCTTATGCCCTTTCATCTTCCATTGCATTCAACATAGTACTTTGCACATAGTAGACACTCAACAAATGTGGGTTCATAGATTATTTCATTTTACCAGTAATTATCAAGCCCCTATCTCATCTCAATATACTCAGATATTTATAAAAGAAACATATGCTCCTGCCCTTGAGGGACTTATAGTTACAATTTCAGACATAAAATAATTAGAGAACAATCCAGTTGATATGAAAGGTAAGTAGATTTTTGCTTTCTTCATTTGTATTCTGTTTCCTATTTATTCATAATATTAATGTACTTGTTGGACTGGACTTTACTTCCAGGGGCTATTTTCACCAAATTATTTGGTGAAATGGTGGCAGTGTCAGTCTTTCTGCTTCTCAGTTTCTCTCTATAAATATGGATTGTACGAATAGCCATGCAGCACAAGCACTGGGTAGGTGAGAGGTTACATAAGATTGTGAGGAGCACGCATGGACTCTGAAATCAGATCTCTGGGGTTCCTCTTCTAGGTCTGTCATTTACTGGTTGGGTAACCAGGGGTTAAGTTCATGTGCCTCAGTTTCCTTATCTATAAAGTAGGGTCATGATTGTCTATACTGCATGGACTGATGTGAGGACCAAGTGAGTTACGGTATGCAACAAGTCTAAAAAGATCTAGGCACATTGTAAACACGCAATAAAAGTGAGCTACTATTACAGAGTATTTTCTAATTGTTAATTTAGGAGTATACTAAGATCAGTCTAGAAGTACAAGATTGTTTTTCTCCCATGCATGTTTTCATGAGTACGTCCATCTTCTTTTTTTTTTTAACATATTTTTGCCTGTCTGCTTTAACATTTTTGACTGGGCCAGAGAAAGAATCCTCAAGGTGACAAGGTGGGAGAAGCAGCCTGGCTGACTGAATGCCACGAGGCAGTGTGATGGGCTCTTGAGCTGGGCAACAATCAAAGTAAAGCAATGGGGCCTGCCAGTGGAGATGTTAATTTCAGCTGTCACACATTTCCCTTTCTGGACTCTGCCCAGGACTCTTGACCTAACCCTGCAGTGGTTTGAAATGGATTTTATTAAGCTTTCATTAAATCCTAATATCTGATTTTTTTCTCTCTTGGTATCTAAGCTACATGAGAGCCAGTGCCACTTACTTAGCCAGTTTCTGCTCAGACCCCTCCTGAATGACCAGTTCCCTCCCTCTATTGCACTAAGTCCAAAGAGGAAGGCCAGGGGTTTGGAGGCCCAACTCACCTTGTTAATCAATGGAGCAATAAGGCTATTTTGTGTTCTTTCCCTTCTTAAATTTCTTCTTGAAGCAGAATTATAAATAGGATGCTCTGTGACCTATAGGTCATAAAGGGAATAATCAGGCAAATGAATTTTGATTGTAATGACTACTATGCATATAACATATTAATAATAAATATGAAGGATTTGGGTCAAAGACAATCAAGGCAAGGGCACCATGTGTCTTCTCTTTCCTTTATTCCAGTTATTTCATAGCTTATCTCTAGGAAGAGTGGTAATAGGATTTTAAAAAGTGAATAAAATTTTTCAAACTAAAGAATAACTAGTTAATTTTTATCCTGGACTAATGAAACTCCATCTTTTGTTATACTGTTTGCAAACAGAAAAAAGACAATAATCCACACTAATAAACAAATCAGAGAAAGCTTTTAAAACCCCTTTATTTGCCTAATTGGAGAAATTTCTGGAGAGTGGTTCTCAAGGGAAAACAGTTACAGCATTTGAGTCTAAATACATCTTCTTGGTTTTGTTCTATTTCAACCTGAGGATTTTTTTCATTCTCATGTAGAGTTGATCGTCCTTTGTTACGGATACTGTTTTTCAGAATGTTTTATTTTAATTCCCTTTTTTATATATTATCCTGAGCTTCCACATTTCTTGTTGAGAGTATTTTTCTTTCTGAATTTCAAGGGAGTGATGTCTTGTCAGCATGCTTGATGTGACTGGTGTGGGTTCATTTCATTCTAGCAAAGCGCTTGGCTCTTCTCTCTCATCTCGGGTAGAGAAACACAAACAGTGTCAACGGAGCACTTCATAACTCTTTCCCTGATTTTTCTTCACCTTCCACAGAGTCCAAATGCATCAAATTTCAAGAAATAATTTCACTTGATAGTAGGCAATGGCTCTTATGAGAAGGACTAGTAAATATTTTGTGAAATACTAAATTATCAGGTAGTTTAAGGTTGTTAGGCCTGCTCCCCTCCCTTCCCATTTTCATTTTGTAGATTATTAGGCACAAACTTGAGGGACTTCACCCCTGTGACCCCAGAAACACCCTTATGACACCTGCCATTTGTGAACTTACAGCACTTTCTATTTAAGCAGGATTTCTTAACCTCGGCACTACCGGTATTTGGGGCCGATTACGTCTTTGTTGTGGGGCTTCCCTGTGCATTGTGGGATGGTTAGCAGCTGCCCTGGCCTCCACGCACTACATCCAGGAGCACTCTTCCTGCAGTTGTGACAACCCAAAGTGTCTCCAGGCATGGCTGAATGTCTAGGGATGGGGGAGGCGGTGACAAAATCGCCCCCAGCTGTCCACGAGTGACAGCGACAGTTTCTCTATTAAGGGCAAAATTACTAGAGGATGTTAAGAATTAGAAACCCCACATTACTGACAGAAGCAAAGGGGTTGTTTATGCATGGCCCAGTCTGTAATGAAAGGAGAATCAGGGATTTAAACTTTCCTCCGTGCTTGGATCAATCTGCCTAATTGATTCCAATCATGAATACTAGGAAGGGGAAGGTACAAAACGGCTACTTAAGCTTCACTTTGACTAGTCCAGGGTGCTTCCTAGAAAATTGGAAGATATTTCCCATGGTTTTTTCCTAATTTTTATATTTCTAAAATAAGACATGCTAATTATAAAAGACATTTTAGAAACGGTTGCAGTGGAAATCAGTAATTATTCAAGTCTTACAAATGAAAACATAAGGATTTTATTTCTTTTCCAAACCTCTATCTTTTAAATGATTTATTGCTATTTTGTATTACATATGCTCATCATAATGTAAAAAAAAGATATGAGCCAAAGGGTGAAAAATCACCCCAAATCCCATGACCTAGATAAAATTACTATTAACATTTTGATGTATAGTCTCCAAAAATATGATTACAAAGCAACAGCTTCCTTTTTCATTAAGTCCACTTTGAACAACGTTTTAATACTTTATATCTAACACTGCACCATGGTAATACTGTCTTGGTCTCTATAGGATCTATTTCTCCTCTAGACTCAGAATACTTCATGGATGTCTTCTGATTTATGGTTATTGTTACAAAAATCCCAGCAAGGTAGGAGAATCAAGTATTATTATCTATTTATGGAGCATTAAAAGGTAAAGTGGGTTTAAGTAGATTACTCAATGCCATGGAGTTTATCAGGGGAAAAGGTTTGAATAAGATCCCAGCTTTTCTGCTTCCTAATTCAATGTGCTTTCCATTAGTCTGTTTTAATTATTTTAAATATAGATTTATATTAAAACTTTCTTTACCAAAACTTTAGGTGCTTAAGAGGTAACTTTTTACTCAAATAGTACTTAAGACTCTTATGGGAAATTGTAGCAATGAAGGGAGAGAATGGAGGAAAAGTGTAAGCAAAATGAAAAGGGATAAATCAGAATTAGTGCTCATAAACTTTGGTCTCCCCTGGAGCGTTCTTTAAATTTGCTGATCTCTGTGGCTGCTGAAAAATAAATATGTGCATTGCAAAATCTCAGAACTAGAGCAAAAAGAGACATAAGTTAAAGGCCTACAAGGCACAGACGAGTGTAAATTAACAAAAGGGGCTGGCTGCATGTGAGGGGGTGGTGGGGGCTGTGGTGAACCACAGTAGACACGCTCCATCTAAAGGGGGCAGTCACTCCTCAGCTCTAGCTGGACGTCCACCTGTGGAAAACAGGACCTGATGCCAGGTCTTCTGGTTTTAATAAGAATCTAAAAATTATATTCTTATGTAAAACATTCTCATGGAAAAAAACAAACAGTGTAGCCCAAACTAAGTATGTTGGTGAGTGAAGTATGCCTTGCAGGCGTCAGTCTATTCTTGGCATATTTAATTTTTAGCTTCCAAGTATTTTCAGATCTAGAGTTCCACCAGGAATAACGATTGATCTGGTGGATAAAAATTTTCCTTTCTCTTGCAAGTATTCCTTGAGAGGGAGCCTTAACGGTGACTCAGTTCCTTCTTACTTACAGAGTACAGCTCCCCTACCTTCTTTCTGTATGTGCCATTTCTTCTCTTAGGGCCACTGTCCACTCTCTGGCACCCAAAGAGATGTGCCGTCTCCTGAGTCAGGGCTGGTGACACAGGCTTGGAGGCAGTAGGCTCCTTCTAGGCCATGGTTCTGAGAGCTGTCAGTCAGGTCTGAGAACACTGCCCTGTGGTGTCTCCCTGGTAGGGTTAACTCTTATCTGACAGTCTCCTCCCGGTCTGCGATTTCTCTTAATTGTAGGTCACCTGTCCCTGCAGGAAACTAGAAAATGATTTTCCAGTCATGTCCACAAGCACTTATTTTCACCTAAAAATATATTTATGAACTGATCTGTTGTTTTCCCCAAACAGGACAAACCTTCCTCCCTTGAATGGGTGGTCATTTCTGTCAGATCGCTTTCAGAATTGAGAGACCCAGGCATTTTCTCTTCTGGGGGTCTTCTAAGTTTGCTGTCATAAGAAAAACATTTCTTCCCTGAGGAACTGAATTCTAAAAGTTCAGGAGCCCAGTAGTACCATGATTTACTTTCCATTCGTGTTCTCCAATGCCCTGTAGAACCCATGTAAAAACGGTACAGTCCCAATCCCAGGTTAGATATAAAAATGTGCAAAGGGTATTGTGCTATTTAGATAATATAGTGTATGCACAAATCTGATGGTAAATGAATGCAATATTCTACAAAGCACTTTGGGGGAACTAAGGAACATAAAACTGGCCTGATTTTAAACACAGGATCATGCTATTAAGAAGATGGCCATCAGAGGGCAGTATTGCCTACACAAATAATAGAATAGCACTATAGCTGAACCTCACAGATATTTTTGTGAGATTCTTCCACCATTTGGTTTCTAACACAAGGAATAATAGCTGCAACATTACTTATGCTAGAAAATTCAAGATTTTAAATGAAACATGTCCCTGTTATTTCTTGGTCTAGGCAGCCCTTAGGACAAGGCTATTTGTCTAATAATAGCACAGCCCTTATTTATTTATTTTTTTCTTGTTACCAGCATGTCACCTTCACATTCTATTCTGAGTTTCTGTAGTTGGATGGTTTATTATTATTT
>JAQZBX010109850.1:0-10425 GCA_029593785.1 Cabassous unicinctus
TTATTGTCTTTATCTAAAAGGTTATCAGGATCCTAAACTATCTTCTAGGCAGTAGTTTCCTGCTTGTAGTTTACTTTTTAAAATTCTTACAAAGATCTAAAGAAATTCATTTTCTATATAGGCTTAAATTAACCAGGATTATTTGTAAGATATGGCATCACACCAAAATCATATGTACAGTTAAATTTGCAAGACTATTATTTTTCTTAACTGTGTATGCAATAATCTTAAACTAGTTACATTAGTAGTTAAATCATAATTTACAATAAACAGGCCATTGTTTTCATATGCAGGTAGACAATTAAAAAGGAAAGGCATCATTGTAAAACATTATGATTAACCTGCTGGGAGAAATAGAGGCCTCGATGATATTTGGGGGGACTGTGCCTGTCTTAGGTCAGGACCGTGCTTAAATGGCTGCTGGATCTTACCCGTCATTGGGAACCATGGCAGCAATTGGCCAGGCCCCTGTCTTATGTTGACCCAGTGGCTTTGCCGCAGAAGGAGAGAGAGAAGGGGGGTCCAGTTGCCCGTTATTGACTAACCAGTCCAGCACCCGATGAGGCATATTTTTCAAGGAGCTCAAAAAATGGCCTTTGTAAGAGTATAAACAGGGTGAAAAGAGGCTCCAAGTCCTGAAGTGCTTAGTCCTCCCCCACAAGTCGGGTATCCTTGATCCCTTCTTGACCAGCCACGGACCTTGTCACGTATTTGGTCTTGATGAGAGCTAAGCACCTCCGTTGATGGCTGCCACATACCACACTAATGAAGGATGTTGTCTGTGTTGGAAAATGTTGGAGGGGTAGGAAGTGGGTCATATGGGACTTCCCTATAATATTTTTGTAACAATTATGTAACCTAAGTATATATATATTTAAATTAAAAAGTATATTAAAGAATGTAGAAGTGGGAAAAGTGTTTGGGAATATAATAGAAAAAAAGAAGATTGGTCTTTATGCATGAATTTAAAAAAATGTCACAGTGGCCCATCCTTCCTCCTCAGAGTTTTTTCACACCATGCCACCATTCACTTTGCACTGTGGCCTCAGGAGAATGCTTAGGGTTATCAAAATGTCCTGTGCCATTTTCTGCACCCTAACCATCCATTTATATTTATATATTTGTTTCAAATGTAATTTCCTAGTTGAAATCTTCCTGACCTTTCTTTTTATAGAATTTCCCTCTCTCTCGTGTATTCCATTGTTCTGAAAAAACTCTTCATCCTAGCTTGGAAGACAATCAATTGCATTATTTGTAGCTGGTTGCAAGAAATGGTCATGTATCCTTCTCTCTGTACCTATGCCTTCTAATGTGACTTTTCAAATCTTTTCATGAAGACTTTCACTACCCCTCAAATGGTAACAATATTATGATTCTTTAGTCATTGGGACAGTAGCATCCCAGATAAAAGCAAATAATTTAATGTACTTGTACATTGGGTTTTCTCTCTTTCTGCTTTTTGAAGTCTGAAAATCCATGTGACTGAGTCCTGACTGGCTTGCATGATGTGGATACCATACAGAGAAAGGATAAAGCTGTTGCAGTTGAGTTGATTTTAGACCAGATAAATAACAATAACTAACCTGGCAGCAAATTGCATATACATGAGCAAGTGCATTTGAGTGCAACTGAGCCTGAACCAGAAGAATCTCAAATCAGCAATATGAAAAGTCATGAGTGTGGCAAATGATTGTCATTTTAAGCCTTTTAATTAGGGGTTGATTTGCTACACAGCAAAAGATAATTGAAACCCTTTTCAAATTTGGCCCTGTTTCTCTCCAAACTTTCAGGGAACTTCTCTTAGTCATTTCATTTTCAAGAGTATCTGGTATAACATCTGACATGTAGTACTTATATAGTAAATCTTGGTTGTCTGAATGGATGCATTAACAATAAGTATTTAGGTGTGAATCTGTACATAAAATTATGTGTGCAATAAAGAATTTTATTCATAATATTTCCTTAAATAAATGAAACTCCATGCCAGAGATACCTGCTTACCAAATGGTGGAAAACATCATTTCTTCTTTGGGTACACCCCAGTGCAATTATCTCCAGGATAAAAAGAAGTACCAAGGCATTGGAGAAGAGTCTCAATACACCCCTTGTCCATGCCAAGTTGATTTTCCTGAAGCATTGGGTTTTGCTGCTTTCATGCCCTGCTTGAGCATGACCAGCTTAAAAAGGCCAGGAGCACCACTATGGGATTTGTCTCCCTAGGTCTACCATTTTCCTATGAGTTTCTGCCACATATGCCAGGACAGTATCAAGAAGCAGGGCACCATCCCTTCCCAATGTCTAGGACTCTCCTTTCCTACTCCAATCCACCCTCCACTCAGCCTCCAGTTTACTCAGTGTGACCACTTCAATGACCTGATTTTTAGCAATCTTCATTTCTACACTCTTCTCAAGTCTCTTGCCCTTGATTTTTCCTTTTAGGTTGCAGCACTCCCTTTACTATCTCTTGTAATTCTGGTCTTTGGTAATATATTCTGTCACTTTTTGGTTGTCTGTGAAGACTTAGGAATGTTGAATGGTGATGTTGTGGGATTTACAAACCTATATCTTTCAACTTATTGATGGTGAAACTAATTTCTTCAATTAATGAACAAAGTATTGCTGTTGGTTTGTTATTTTCCTAAATTGAAATTGTTCTCATGGCTTCCACTGGCCTTTGTGCCATAATAGTCCTTGTTCCGCAGTTCAGAGAACTAATGTAGTGACTGTCAGTTGCTAGTTATGTTTATTCAATCATGATTTCCAAATTTAGGGAAGTAACCATAACATTGTTTTGGGTAAACCACTATATGCACTCTGAGATTATCCTAAGCTAAAACTATTTTGATCACCTCACCTCTATAAGTCCCTCCTCTCTTTGGTGGACCAAAAATTGTACAGGATCTCCTGGGATTAGTATCAGTTCAGAGCCAGTGTATGAGCCCATGAAATGCCTCATTATTACTGTTTATGAATGCAGAGTCAGCCTAGTATAAGGCTTTTTGTCCATTTGGAAAGGGTGTTAGAAAGTTTAACAGTACAATTTTGGCAGTATTGTAGGTGTCCTTTCTCAAGGGGACCCTGCCTACTGTTCATTCAATGGGGACTGGATTTGTCAAACACTATCAAGTCTGGGAAGTGATTAGTGGGGTTTGGATCTCTGTTTTGGTGATTCAAGTTAGGCTTTTGTATATTCTTCTGCATGTACATATCAAGTAAGACTGTCCATCTATTTAGCTTGTAGGGATACCATCATCAATTAGCCAATGACATAGAGTGGCTATGTCACATTACTCTGATTACTTCTTTTTATCTAGAATCCATTACTCTGATTACTTCTTTTTATCTAGTATCCATTACATTAGCCATACCCACATTTTCATGGAAATTAATTGCTGCCACTTAGACAATGCCACCTGAAGATACAATGATCACCATCACATTTAAAGGTCCCAGTTCAGTAGCAACAGTTCAGTAGCAAGCTTCCACTCTAATTCCTGCCCTTCAGAGAAGCATGACCAGTGAGCTATTCAAGTACTCTCAGGCTCCCATGGGCAATTTATTTCTCATAGTTGTGGTGAAAAGTGTATCCTCTGGATATATTCAAGGAAGGTGAAATGTTCCATGATGAATCCACTCTATTATTCCAAACTCTCTAAGCCTTTGGATAAATTACTCTACAGTATACCAAAGCAGTTTGGGAATTTCAACTTTATTTAGTGTAGGCCACCTTTGGTCCATGTTTTAGCCAAACAAAAAAGCACCAAACACAGTCATTTATGACCACTTGAGCAATAGCATTCAATCCAAAATTTGGTTTAGTAAGACTATATCAATAAATTTACATCATCAAAGTTTATGTCATTTCCCCCACTATTCCACACACTTACTGTTCATTCTCACACATATTTTTCAAATTTTCTCTGCATAAATTGGAAAAATTATGCAGTTCTTTTGTATTGTCACACACAAACCTCCTCATGGGTCACACTTTGTTACTCACCTTTCTGAACATGTTGGGATTCTATCTACTGGTAATTCTGTAACCAAAGAGGAGTGACGGGGTGGGTCCTGTGGAGAATCATCAGTGTCTTATAAGGCAACTTCCTCAGGGTTTCAAAGGCAGTTTTTTTGTTTGTTTGTTTTTTGCAAAGCAAGATTAACCTTCTCAGATGAGTGTGGAAACGCTACCTCTACTGGTAAGAAAGACTCTCCAGAATTTAAAGGTTCAATGAATCCAACTTTATAAGGACCATTCCATATAATTCCATTCCAAAATTCAGGATTCCATTCCTTCCCAATTAGTGTCCCAATTTTAACCACAAAGGCCCAGTGAATTTGAGAATTTAATTTGCATTTTCATTCAGAGACTCACAGGATTGGTTTCAAGATTCCTCTGCCCTGTAGCTTCATGAGATAAGTATTTCAATAAAGGCACAAATAGAAACATTTTGGTAATTTATGCAGAACTTGAAGTAGGAGTTTGAAGCCCTGGGCTCACTCATTTTTTTTTCTACTTTCTCCAGCACACTTAGAAGAAACCTGCCAGTTTCACACTTCTCCTGAGTTTGACCAAAATGTTCTAAGGTACTGAACACATACTCATCCAGAACCTTCTCTCTTGCAATTTATTTTAGGAATATCCAATGGTGATATGTTGCATAGCTCTATTCCCACATCATGCTATGAAGTATTGCTGCTTCCTTTGGCAGAGGAAATAGAGTCATTAGTACCTTAAAATCTAATCAAAATAAGGAGCTAGTCACAAACACCCCAGAACCAATTAAGACAGCTCATCTTTAAGAATCTGTTCCTCTAGAAGCATTTCTGGTACCAAACTGTCAAAACCTCTATGAATCAAGGTTTTCCATGGAAACAGAAATGAAAGTATATGTACATAACCATTTGTGATTGTGTCCAAGTTTTGCATTCCTTTATGGAAACTAGTGTTTCATCCACCTTTTAACTATTGTAGATATTCCTGCTATGAATATTGGTGTAAAAATCTGTTTGCTACCCTGCTTTCAATTACATTGGATATATATCTAGAAGTCAAATTATGGGTCATATAGAAATTCTATATTTAATTTCTAAGAAATTATGAAACTCCTTTCTAAACCAACTACACTGTTTTATAATCCTATTAAAAGATATACCACCTTTCCTTTTTCCAACACTTGTCAACTGTTATTTTCTTTTTTAAAAATAATAAGTACAAAATTTTTGTGGAGTGATATCTCATTGTAGTTTAACTTACATTTCTTTAATGGTTAATGATGTTGAGCATTATTTCCTTTGCTGATTTTTAATTTGTACATCTTCTTTGAGTACTGTTTATTCATATTAGTTGCCTATTTTTAAATTCTCTTGTTTGGGTTTTTGTTGTTGACATTAAGTTCTTTATATATTCTAGATATTGAATGCTTATGAGATATGTGATTTCCAAATATTTCCCATTCTGTAGGATTTCTTTTTCAATTTTTAATCATGTCTTTTGAAGTACAAAAGTTTTTATTTTGGTGAAGTCCAATTAATCTATTGCTTCTTTTGTTGCTTACGATTGATGTAATCTAGGAATCCATTGCTTAATACAGTGCTCTGAAGATATTTTCCTATGTTATCATGTGAGAATTTTTTAGTCTTAGCTCTTATATTTAGGTCTTGGATACATTTGGAAGAATTTTTCATAAATGGTGAGTGGTAAGGTTTCAAATTCATTCTTTTTTACTTTATAGTCTAAAAATACATTTAGAATTAGCCATCTGGATTTAGTTTAGATTATTAAATTTTGTTAGAAATACTCAAAGCATCATAATCAAGAGCCAATCAAACAAATGCCATCTTCTCCTCATCAGGCCTGCTGAGGGTGTTGAACTTGGCTATTATAATGTCAAAGAGATTCTTCATAGCCTGACTGATAAGGTGCTTGTTGGCCTTGATATCCACAACAAGTACAAGTGTGTTCTTGTCTCCAATCTTCTTCATGGCCTGCTCCTAGGTCAGTGTGAACTTGATGAATGCATAGTGGTAAATTTTGTTTCTCCTGAGGGTGATCTTCTGAGGATATTTGGACTGTTCTTGGAGACACTGCATCTTGGACTGTGGGAGGTTGGTGATGTGCAAAACTTCTTTTGTTGATGTGGAGGCCTTTCAGTAATGCCTTCTTTATCTCCAAAGCCTTTGCTTTGGCTTTGGTTTTAGGAGGGGCAGGGGCTTCTTTATTCACTTTTAATACCCTCTTCATGAAAATAGCCAAAATTATTCTACTTTTTTTAATTAAAGAAGTTATGGGTTTACAAAACCATCATGCATAAAATACAGGATTTCCATATCCTACCTGATCATATCAACTTGCATTGGTGTGGAATATTTGGAATAATTAATAATAGCACATTTTAATAATTGTTCTTTTAAGTAGAGTCCATGTTTTAGATTAGGTTTCACTCATTATGTAATGTAGTTCCATATATTTCTGTTTAAATATTTATTCTTTAATATATATACATCCAACATTTCTACTTTTAATCTTATTCAAGTGTACAGTTCAGTGCTGTTAATTACCCTCACGGTATTGTGCTACCATCACCAGCACCCATTACCAAAGTATTCTCATTACTAAAAATAGGGTCCCTGTATATTTTAAACCTGAATTTCCCATTCCTTACACCCATTCCATGGTATCCTAGATGCTAGATTCTGATGCTACAAGTTTGCTTAGTCTAATTAATTCATTTAAGTGGGATCATACAATATTTGTCCTTTTGTGTCTCTCATCTCGCTAAACATGGTGTCTTCAAGGTTCATCCATGTCTTCTCATGTATCTGGACTTCATTCCTTTTTAGGGCTGAAAAATATTCCATTATATGTATTTACCACATTTTATTAACCACTCATCAGTTGATGGACACGTGGGTAGTTTCCATCATTTGTAATTGTGGAAACTGCTGTTATGAACTTTGGTGTGCAAATATCTACTCCTGTCTCTGCTTTCAAATCCTTTGGATATATACTTAGTTGTTGATGACCAGGTCATAGAGTTCTTCTGTACTTAACTTTCTGAGGAACCACCAAATTGTCTTCCAGTGTCTACATCATTATACATTGCCACCAGAAATGTACATATTCTTATTTCTCCACATCCTCTCCAATAATTGTTTTAAATTTATTTCATAGCATATATTCAAATGAGTGTGAAACATATCTCATTCTGCTTTTGATTGGCATTGCCCTGAGGCTAAGGATCATGAGAATCTTTTCATGTACATTCTGGCCATTTAGATATAATTTTTGGAGAGATATATAATCAAAACTTTTACCCATTTTGTCATTGGAATATTTGTCTCTTTATTCTTATGTATAAGGATTTCTTTATATATTCTGGATATTAAACTTTACAGGATATGTGATTTGCAAATAATTTCACTAACTGAATAGGATGTAATTTTACTTTCTCAATAAAAATTTTAAAGTGCAGGCATTTTAACGTGGATGTAATCATATATACCTGTTTTTTGTTGTTGTTGTTTTCACTTGTGCCTAGGGTTTAAATTCTAAGAAATCATTTCCTAAAACAAGGTCCTGAAAATACTTCCTATGATTTCTTATAGGAGTTTGCTAGTTCCAACTCTTATATTTAGATCATTGTACAATTTTAAGTTGATTTTTTTAAATAAGGTGAGTGGAGATCTAATTTCCTAGCACCATTTGTTCAAGAGAATATTTTTTTCCCAATTAAGTGATCTTTACCAAGTTGCAAAATTCATTTTACCGTAAATGTGAGGATTGATTTCTGAGCTGTCACTTCAATTCCATTGGTCTATACATCTGTCCTGGTGAATTACCATGCTGTTTTGATTAATGTGGCTTTGTATTAAGTTTTAAGGACAGAAGGTGTGAGTCCCTGTAGCAGTTTGGCAGTTTGATGTAGTTATGAATTCCAAAAATATGTATTGGATTATGCTTGTAAACTGGTCTGTTCATCTGGGTATGATTAAGTTATGATTAGGGATTTGATTGGGCCATGTCAGTAGGGTGTAGAGCCCCGCCACTTGGTGGGTAGGGTCTCAAAGATAAAATACATGGCAAAGGACAGAGTTGGGGTTTTGATGTTGGAGTTCTGATGTGGAGTTTTAATGCTGGAGTCCAGGGGTTTAAGCACACAGAGGACCTTGGTCATGAGGAAGGAGAGAAGGCTCTGGGAAAAGAGACAAGCTGTTCACCTGACGGTTCACAGCTGGCCTTGTGGAGAAAGTCAAACCCTAGAGAGCCTTATAGTCTATAGCTGACCTTGTGGAGGAAACAAAGGAGCTGAGCCTGGAGAGCAACAGAGCCCCAGGAAGAGAGGAACCCAAGAAGCCTGAACCCTGTCAAACATTGGCAGCTGACTTACTCCAACATGTGGTAGTGGAATTTGGGGAAGGAAGAAACTTAAACTTTATGGCCTGGTAACTGTAAGCTTCTACCCGAAATAAATACCCTTTATAAAGACCAACCAATTATTGGTATTTTGCATCAGCACCCCTTTGACTGGCTAATATAGTCCTCCAACGTCATTCATCTATTTCAAGATGGCTTTAGCTATTCAGTTCCCTTTGCACTTCCCTATAAATTTGATGATTGGCTTTTCCATTTCTTCAAAGATGGATATTTGAATTATGATTGGGATTGCATTGAATCTATAAATTGCTTTGGGTAGGAAAGAAAACTTAGCAATATTTAGCGTTCCAATCAGGAACACAGAATTCCCTACCATTTCTTATTTGATTTCTTTTAGCAATGTTTTGCAGTTTTCTGTGTACAAGTCCTATCCACCCTCAGATAGATTTTTTCCTGGATTAATCTTTGAATTATTTGATATTATTAATGTAATCTTTTCCATGATTACTTATTCCAATTGCTCTGTGCTTATGTATATAAACACTACTGATTTTCTGGTGTTGGCCCTGTACCCTTCCACTTCACTGAATTTATTTATTAGCACTAGAAGCTTTGCTGAGGATTTTTTTGTTTGGAGACTGTCTCTATATGTCTGTTAGGTTTAGTTATTTGATAGTATCATAAAAATCCTCTATTTCCTTATTGATCTTCTTACTAGGTATACAATCCATTATTTAGAATGTTGTATCAAAATGTCCTACTGAAAATGTGGAACTGCCAATTTCTCTCATCAAATATGTCAGTATTTGCTTCATACATTTTGAAGCCCAGTTGTTAGGTGTGTATATATTTATAATCATTACATTTTCATGCTTAATTCTCACCTTTATCAGTATGTAATGACAATTTTTGTTCATTGTTAGAGGTCCCCCCTTACCAGGTTTGCAAAGATTAACAGATTAAAAAACCATGCTACAATGATCATAAATTGAAGAAAGCTAGCTGTCCGCTAATACCTATGTGACCAATTGAGCAAGCCATAACCTACAGGCTTGGAGGCAGCCCATCCCCCCAAGAATGAACAAAGGAGCCATATAGCAGTGGAAGTGGAACAGATAAGGGCCTTCACCCCTTCTGGGCCCAGCTACCACCACCCCCTCCCCCTTTCCAAGAATACCATACCTCCTAGCCCACTACCCCCTAGCCATACAAGGGAAGAATTCACTTTTACAGCCCCTTATTGGCCCCTGGCTGTATTCAGTTTCCCCACCTATTGATGTACTGTATAAAGTCATATCCACTACCTTCCAGGGATGGGCTGAAGTCTAATCTTCAGACCCCTTCCAATGGGAGAACTTCCCAATAAAATAAACTTCCTGCCTGCAATCAGTCTCCATATCCCAGTGAGCATCATTTTCTCCAACATTTGATGCAAAAATATGGGACTAGGATCATATTGAGAGTGATTGATTGGTGAGGGATCTCCTGCCTGCCACTGCTGAGAACCCATCCAACACCAGTCACCGAATCATAGCTGGGTAAGTCAAGGATTTCTGCATTGGAGGATCCTGCTCTCTCTCTCTGTTTTTTCATTGTCCAGGGCAAACCACCAAAAATACTAACACTTGATCAGTGATCCTCACCATACCCGAGGGCCACAGTGGGCAGGAGACCTGCGCTCTCACGAGAAGAGACCCCTTGACTCTGGAGTCATCCAGTCCCATATGTGGTCTCCTATTTCCTTCAGGGATTTCTGACTGATTAGGGGATGCCTATCTTACTTGGAATATCCCCTGTTCTTTCAAGAGGTCCTTAGTCTCACCCACATCACCTAAAGTGGGGAATTCAATTTTGGACCCCCAGAAAACCACACCTCTCGGTTGTCTCCTTCATAATCTAAAAACTCTGTACCTGGAAAGAGACACCAGACCTAAAATCTCATTTTCTCTTTGAACTCTGTATGGCCACAATACAAATTGCACAATGCAAGTCAATGGCCAGGAAACAACACTTGATTTCCAAGTTCTCCAGGACTTAAAGAACTTTATCCA
>JAQZBX010109851.1:0-10423 GCA_029593785.1 Cabassous unicinctus
CCGGGCCCCCACCCCCTCTCACCCCCCCGCGTGGCACACAGTAGGTGCTCACCAAGTGTCCTCTGAAAGATGACGTGAATCCCTATGTCTGAGAGCCCACAAAGCGTTCACCGCCTGGTGGGGAGGTAACGGTGAACCAAAGAGGCCTCGACGAAGTTTTTGAAGCGTGACCCACCCGCATCCCCAGCGCCTCTCCCTGGGGCAGGAAAAGGCCAAGTGGGGTGAGTGATCAAGCCACATCCAGGGTTCCAGCCTGTTGCCCCAAAGTCCCCACTCCTCGCCGCCTTCCACTCTTTAGCTCTGACTCCAGGCCCGCTCCTTCATGACCCCACCTCTGGGGACTTCCCTTCTCCATCCTCCTCTCCCGCTACCTTTTCGCTCCCATGGGCGGGTCCTCTGCCTGCGACCCCCCTCTGGGGTTGTGCCCAAGGCACGTGGCACTCTTACCCAGCCGGGCTACATGCTCAGCCCTGGAGCACGGACCTCCCCTTCCCCCAATGCTTGAGGCCATAGGCACACTCCATGGGGGCCTAGGAGGGTGCTTCCTCCCCACCACCCACCCCCACCCTTCTCAGACCTATAGGGTGTTGACCTTACCCTCCCTAATCCTTGGGGAATGTGCTCCACCCTCCCTGTACCCTGGGGCAGCAAAACTCTCCCTGAACATCTGGCTGGAATATCCACTCTTTCCAAATGCCTGAACAAACTCACCTTCTCCATACATATGAGTGGCGTCCCTCTCTTAAGACCCACGGAGATGTCTTAATTCCAGATCTCAGCTTCCATGGTTTCCCTCTTAAAGCTGTTTCCCCTTCTATATCTCCCCTCTATGCCCTTTTAGTCCAGGCCGACAGTGGTTTTGTTCATACAGCTCTCTCAAAAAGCTTGTTGGTTTAGCATGCAGGAAGCAGGGGTCCAAGCCATCAGACTGTAGAATTCCCACAAGTCTTTCCTAGATAACTCCATTTTCAATCCTGATTTACAAGTTTCAGGTTTAGTTAAGTCCTCAAACGGGGTATTATCATCTGGGGACTTGATTTCCAGAGGCTTGGAATCAGTTTCTGGTTTCTTTATGCCCAACAATTCTGTTCTCAGCTTCTCTCTCTCATTTAGCATTTTGCTATAAGCTGCAAGGAGAAGCCAAACCACATTCTCTGGGTTTGCTTTGGAAAGTTCTTCAGCTAAATGCCCAGGCACGACATTTTCAAATTCTGCCTTCCATATAACATCAGGAGTCAATCTTGCTAAGTTCTCTGCAACTTTAAAACACAGATCACCTTTCTTTCAGTTTCCAATAATCGTGTTATCATTTACTGCTAAGTCCTCACACAAAGTCTCTTTAGCATCCATATTCCTACCAACAGGCTCTTCAAAACACTCTAGGCCTTTTCTATCAAACACCTCACAATTATTTCCTTCTAAGGCCTCATCAAAAATAAGTTTAGGCTCCACATTACTACAGTCTCTTCATAGCAATCTAGGGCTTTTCCATCAAGCATCTCACAATTCCTCCAAAATGTACCCCTTACCCATTTATAAAACCATTCCAGCATTTTGGTAATTGCAAAAGCATGACCCCACTCTCAGTATTACCACATTTGCTCTGTAATTCTATCTATCTGCCTATCATCAGTCTGTCTGTCTGTCTATTTTCTTAACATTTAAGTGTAGGTTGAATGCATTGTACTCCTTCCACAGTTAATACTTCCATTTTAAGAACAAAGGCATTCACTTATGTAATCAACTTAATCACAGTTATCAAATTCAAGCAATTTAACATATTCCAGTTTTTGCATATGTCCCAATAATGTCCTTTTGAGCCATTTCTCCTCCATTATTACATCTAGTCCGGGATCATGTACTGCATTTAATTTCATTGTCTCTAGTGTTTTTTTTAAACTGTGGAAACATACATGCAGCATAAACTTCCCCATCTCAACCTCCCCCCAAGCACACCATTCAGTGGGATTCATCCCATTCACAATGTTGTGCTACCCTCACCACCATCCACTACCAGAGCTTTTCCATCTCCCCAACAGAAACCCACACCCAATTGTACATTAACTCTCCACCTGCCCTGATTCCACCCCTGGTGACCTATTCTATGTGTTTGTATATTCTAGCTATTTCATTGAAGTAGAATCATACAATAGCAGTCCCTTTCACTCAAGGGTTATTTCATGCAACCTGATGTCTTTAAGGTTAATCACTTAGGGACATGTATCAGAACTTCATTCTTTTTTAAGACTATTATTCCTTTTTATAGATAGACCACATTTTGTTTATCCATTCATCAGTTGATGGACCCCTGGGTTGTTTCCATTTTAGGCAATGTGAATATGCTGCTATGAACATTGATCTTCGTGTCACTGCTCTCGGTTCTTCTGGGTATATACCTAGTAGTGGTATTGCAGGGTCATACGTGAAATCTATACTCAGCTTCTATAGTGGCTGCACCATTCTACATTCCCACCAACAGTGAATAAGTGTTCCTATCTCTCAAAATACTCTCCATTTCCCATTTTTTTAATAATAGTGGGTGTGAGGTGGTATCTTATTGTGGTTTTGTTTTTTTTTAAGATTTATTTACTTTATTTTACTTTCTTTATCCCCAACCCCCCGAGATGGTCCTCTCATCTGTTTTCTCACCTTCTCCAGGAGGTACTGGGAACTGAACCCAGGACCTCCCACGTAAGAAGAGAGCGCCCAACGGCCTGAGCCACATCCGCTCCCTGTGGGCTGCAGTGTTGGCTGGCTTGTGATATCTGCTTGTTGCGGCAGGAGGCAGCGTCTGCTCATCTTTTAGGAGGCACCGGGACCCCACCCAGGACCTCCCATGTGGTAGGTGGGCACCCAACTGCTTGAGACACATTCACTTCCCTCATTGTGGTTTTGATTTGCATATCTCTAATGATTAATGATGTTGAACATCTTTTCATGGGCTTTTTGGCCAGTTTATTTCTTCTTTAGAGAAATGTCTATTTAAGACCTTTGCTTATTTTTTAGTTGAGTTGTTTGTATTTTTGTTAAATTGTAAGAGTCCCTTATATATTCTGGATATTAAGCCCCTATCAGACATATGATGGGTTAGATGTCAACTGGAAGAGTAGAGAAGTGGGATGCAGAGGACAGACTGCAGGTGTTGGAGCTGCATGAGGGCAGGAGGTATGGGAATGGAGATATTTAGAGCAGAGTGTCTCCTAAATCCTGGTCGTCAACTCGCCTTGGGGAAGGGGAGGGGGCTTTTTAATCCCCAGGCTCCTTCTAGATCTACTGACTCAGAATCACCAGGGATGGGACCACAAATCTGGATTTGTTTAAAAGTCTCTCAGATGATTCCGACAGTCATCCACATTTGGGAACTACTGATGCAGGGAGCGTCCTGGATAATACTCCAGGGATTCCCAGAAGGCAAGGGAGAAAGAGACAGGGGAGTGGGTGCAGCTCAGTGGCTGAGCGCCTGCTTCACATGTATGAGGTCCCGGGTTCATTCCCTGATATCTCCTAAAATTTTTTTTTAATTAAAAAAAATAAAAAGTAAAAAATAATAATAAATAATTTAAAATCTTTTTAAAGGAAAGAGACTGAGCAGTCTAGGTCCCAGGCTCGATCAGCTTGGAAGACGGTGACGCCATTGGCTGAGGCCCTACTGGAGAAGGCACAGATTATGCAGCTTTGGCACAATTGGGGCCGAGGTGCCTGCAGAGTGTGCCGATGAAGACATCCTTTTGGCAGCTGGAATCAGGCCTGGCACGTGGGAGAGCCATCTGTCACTTACCTGTGACCTTGAGCATCTGATGCTTTGGTAGGAAAAAGATCATGTTTCCATGATCCCTGTTTTTCTGTAGTTTAACAGATGGAGGTAAAGAATTGCTTTTATTTTCTATGACTGGTTTAGTCAAACAATCAGTAATGAAAATCTAGAAATAGATACGCATGTTTAATGTGTTCACCCATTACAGCCCTGGGGTGAATTAGTGTTTGCATAGTTGCTTATTTCTCACAGTTAAACAAATGCCTTGAAAGAAATAAAGGAAGGATATCTTCTCTTTAAAAATGCACTTCAAAATGGTCACTTGCTTATATATGTATATATATGTTTTTGTTTCATTGCTTATTTTTACTTCATTTATTTCATTTGTATACCATTAAATTTCCCATTTTAACTATTTTTAAATGTGCAACTCAGTGGCATTAATTGCATTCACAATATAGTGCTACCTTCACCACCATCCATTACCAAAACTTTCTCATCACCCCAAACAGAAATTCTGTACCCATTAGGCAATAACTTCCCGTTCTCCCTCCACAGCCCCTGGAAACTCTAAGCTGCTTTCTGTCTCTACGAATTTGCTTACCCTAGGTAAAAAATAGTCACTTTTAAAGTCAGGACAATTTTCTTAATTGACTTGAAAGCCTCTTTTTCACAAACAAATCCTCCCTGGCAAAAGATCAGAAACATGTCTGCAAAAACATGTGACCTAATCAATTTTCAAATTAACTGAAATTACTGTATTTGAGTGCAGATTTGATAAATGTCATAGGTCTTTGCTCCAGGCCGAAGATATAAACCTGATCTGCTAAATGACACCAAGTTCAGAACAGAACGATTTCTCCGGTGAATAAGAGTAAGCTCTGGAGCCCATCTGGAGAATTTACATAAAAATTGGATTTTCCTCTATTAAATTATCTTTTTATAATGGACATCTATAAAACTACCTGCTCCGTCTTCATCTACATGGCTGCTGCAGGGACTCTGTCCCACTGGCCAAAGTCAACCTGTCCACGGGTAGACACTCCTAGCCCCATGGGCTCTCTCCCCCAGGACCCAGCATTGAAGGCAGTTGTTTCCTAATGGCAAAACTCGGGAACTGACAACAGCCATGTTACCTGCGGCTATGGATTGGATCACGCCCCCCACAAGCCATGGTCAAGTCTTGTGGATGGGAACTCCTTTGCAAATAGGGTCTTTGCAGAGGCTTTATTAATGGGACCAAACTGAATATGAATTAATCCGATATGAATGAAGTCCCTCATAAGTGGAGGAAATTTGGACACAGGGGAGAGGAGGCAGAGGGAGGCTTGGCCATGTGATGAAGGCAATGCCTGAGCGATGGATTGCCAGCCAGCTATGCTAGAGATTTTAGAGGACGCACGATCCTGCCGACACATTGATTGTGGACTTCCAGCCTCCAAAACTGTGAGCCAATAAAGTCCTGTTTAAGGCCATCAGTCCATGGTATTTGTAATACCAGCTCCAGCAAACTGAGACAACTACCTTACAGAGGAGTCCTTTCAACAGAGAGAATGAAGGACAAAGAAGAGAGAGAGAGGGAAGCGGATGTGGCTCAACCAGTTGGGTACCCGCCTGCCACACAGGAGGTCCCGGGTTTGGGTCCCGGTGCCTCCTAAAGAAGACAAGCCGACACCACACCTGCCGCAGTGAGCAGATGCCTATACGAGCAGATGCCGCAAGCCAGCAGACACCGCAGCCCACGGGGAGCAGATGTGGCTCAGGCCGATGGGCACTTGCCTCCCATGTGGGAGGTCCCGGGTTCTTTACCCAGTGCCTCCTGGAGAAGGCGAGCAAACAATGAGCAGACAGATGAGAGAACCATGGGGGGGGGGATAAATTTTAAAATAATAATAATAATAAAAGTAAATAAATAAATCTTAAAAAAAAAGAAGAAGAAAGAGAGAGAGAGAAATCCTGCCCTCTCTAGTCTCTTGTTCAATAGCTCCTGAGATGAAGCTGGTCTCTGAACACTCATGGCCCAGCTGGTCCACTCTTGCTTAGACACTGAGCTCTAAGAACTTCTCTTTGTAAACCTAATCTAGAGTAAGAAGACTTTCTAGTCTCTTGAAACCAAGAGTACCTAGAGTAACGATATACTGTTTCACACAAATATGCTCCAGCTCAACCTCTGAGACATCCAGCTTTCCTTAAAAACAAACAGCTATGCCTGCACAACACTGTGAATGTAAATAACGCTACTGAATTGAACACTTAAAAATGGTTAGAATGGCAAGTTTTATGTTCTATATATGTTACTACAATAAAATTTTTAAAAAACCAAACTGTCAAGTCATCAAAAACAAGGGATAGGGCTAATCCATTCCTGAGGGTGTAAACTTATTGTAGGTGAGAACTTCTTTTGATTAGGTTATTTCAATAGGGCATGACCCAGAGTGGGTCTTAGTTCTCTTACTGGAGTCCTTTATAAATGAGATGAAGGCAGAGGGAAACCCACAGAATCACAGAGAAAAGCCCACAGAAGGAGAGAGAAAGCCAGAGGAAACCAGAAGCTGAATGCAATGAAACCCAAAAGAGAAGGGAGAGCCCAGCTGAGATGCTTAGGCTCAGGTGTCAACTTGGCCAGGTAAAGGTGCCCAGCTGTTTGGTCAAGCAAGCTCTGGCTTAATTGTTCTGTGAGCACATTTGGTGGACTTAACTCATCAATCAGTTGACTGCCTCCATGGCTGATTGCATCTACAATAAACTGAGGAGATTGCCTTCAGCAATGAGACGTTGGTTGAAGGCCTTAAAAGGAGAAGTGATTTCAGCAGTCAAGAGAGAGAACTCCCCGCTCTTCTTCAGACAGCCCGCTTCTCCTAGAGAATTCATCGAGGAACTTCATCAGAGTTCCTGGCTTGCAGCCTGCCCTAGGGAATTTGGACTCATGTGTCCCCACAGTTGTGTGAGACAATTTTATAAAATTTCATAATGTTTACAGATCTCTCCTGTTGGTTCTGTTTCCCTAGAGAACCCTGACTAATGCACCAGCAGACACCTCCATGTGCCTAGCCATGTGACAGAGGAGTCCAGGGTCACTGGTAGCTGGTCTTCAGGGAGAAAGCATCATCTGATGATGCCTTGATTTAGACATTTTTCTCAGCCTTGAAACTGTACCTATTAAATCCCCATTGTAAAAGCCAAAAAAATAAGGGAAGTCTGAGAAACTGTCAAAGCCTAGAGGACCTTAAGATGACATGATAACTAAATGTCACATGGGATCCTGGATGGAATCCAGGAAGAGATAAGGGACATTACATAAAAGCTAAGGAAATCTGAATCAAGTGTGGGCTTTAGATAATAATAACGTACCAATACTGGCTCGTTAGTTGTGATAAACGTACCATCGTAATATAAGGTGTTAATACTAGAAGAAATTGTGTATGGAGTGTACTGTCTTCACTACTTTTCTGTAAATCTAAATCTATTCTAATAGTAAACATTTATTTTAAAAATAATTGTAAAAAAATGGGTCAGATGAGATGATTTCTGTGGTGGTTTGTAGCTGTATGTACCCCAGAAAAACATGTTCTTAAATTTAATTCATTCCTGTAGGTAGGAACCCATTGTAAACAGGAAATTTTGATGAGGTCACTTCAGTTAAGGTGTGACCCAACCCAATCAGGATAGGTCTTAATCCTATTACTGGAGTCCTTTGTGAGTAGAATGAAATTCAGACAGAGAGAGAGAAAGCCACAGGGGAGCAGCCAGAAGCTGAAAGTCAATGGAACCCAGAAGAGAAGGGAGAGGCCAGGAGAGGCCGCCATGTGCCTTGCCATGTGACGAGATAAGGCCCAAGGATCACCAGCAGCCAACCCCAACCAGTCTTCTAAGAGAAAGCAATGGCTTGATGATGCCTTGATTAAGATGTCTAGCTTAGCCTCAAAGCCATGAGTGAATAAATTCCCATTGTCTAACCCAACTCAATTCATGGTACTTACTTGAGCAGCTCAGGAAACTAAAACCGTTTCTAAGAAACTTTTTATCTCTAAGTTGCACGTCTTCCCATTTTTGTGAGGTTGAGAAGGGGCAAGAAATACCAAGCGCTTTGCCTTGTTATGTTCTGTAAATGAATATCTAGGCTGTCGGAGCTGAAAGTTCAAAAAGGGAAGCAAGACTGTGGGATTATGGACTCTGAGCATAATGCTTTATAACTGGTAGGCGCTGGACAAAGATTGCAGACTGAGAACTGGGTAGGGAACTTCAGACAGTACTGGTGCAGAGCATACCTTCAAAAACATCTGCTTTCTTGACATAGTATACAGAGGAGAACAGAAGGGTATATGCAAGAGATGTTTGCTATGAGCTTTCCTGCTCTGAGCTTTTCCGCCCAGCCCGTACCCCGCTGCGGTTCCGTGGGGCTTGGTCCCTCCTCTGTTGAAGTTTTGCTAAACACCAGGGTGTTATAAGTCTCCTCAAAGAAACATTTATTCCAAATGTCTTGCTTTATTAGAAAACAAGTATCCCTCCTGATTTGGGCTGTGTTACCTTTGTTGATTTTTTTTTTCTTTCTTTCTTTTCTAGGGCTGTGTTATCTTAACCAGAAGAAAACCCAGCTGGAAAAACAAAAATTTCAATATGGCCTCGTAGCCACCACCCAGACCCCAAGGGGGCGGTTTCTCACACATCTTTTTGTTGTTGTTATAGGAGGCACCAGGGAATGAGCCCGGGACCTCTTACTGCTCCCCGCTCACACGTCTTCTAGTGTCTGGTTACCTTATGAGTGTGATCACAGGTAAACTTTCACACAAATGTAAGGTGACAGGCAGTGGTTCATTGTCCTGTAAACGACTCTTCAAACAATACCAGACCTTTTCATCCTCTCTAATATAAGAGGCTAACTGTACTTACACAAAAGAAATCTGGATGGTCCGGTAAATTTTAAATTGTTCATACCAACAAGAAATGCGCATTTGGAGAATACATGAGATCACCAAAAAATTTAAGCGAAGGTGTTCAAAACTTTATCTTTAAAACTTATTTTTATATATTTACAAAAGTACAAAGAAACGAGTACACAAATTGATTTATCTGATCTCCCTTGAGAGGTCTTACAGCAGAATTAGGTTCAACCTCATTTAACAACAGCAAAACTAAAATAAAAGTAACAGCAGCCTAAACAAGATAGAGTTCTATTTCTCGCCCATGAAAAGGCTGGGATAGAGAGTGGAGGTGAGTATGGGGGCTCCGTGATCCTCAGAAGCCCAGAGTGTGCAGTCCCATCTTGGATGTCCCAACTCTGGGTGCCACTGTATGGTCCAACGTGGATCTTCAAGCTTCCACATTTACATTTGCATCCCAGCCAGCAGGAAGGAGGAAGGGAAGAAGAGGGGCCTGTCTTTTCCTTTTGAGGGAGGCTTCCTAGAAATTCTATACCACATTTCTGTTTTTTTGGGGTTTTTTTTTAAGATTTATTTATTTCTCACCCTCCCTCTGTTGTCTGCACTTGCTGTCTGCTCTCTGTGTCTGTTCTTTGTGTGCTCTCTATGTCTACTCATCTTCTTTTTAGGAGGCACCAGGAACCGAACCTGGGACCTCCCATGTGGGAGGGAGGCACCCAATCACTTGAGCCACATCTGCTCCCTGCTTGTTGGGTCTCTCGTGTGTCACCTCTTTGCATCATCTCATTGTGACATCTTGTTGCATCATCTCATTGCATCAGCTTGCCGAGTCAGCCCTTCGTATAAACTCACTGTCTTGCTTGTATTCTTTAGGAGGCACTGGCAGCCAAACCCAGGACCTCCCATGTGGCAGGCAGGTGCCCAACTGCTTGAGCCACATCTGCTCCCACACTTCTGTTTTTATCTCATTTGCCAGGGAGCCGAGCACATGCAACCTTTTTGCTTAGTTAGCAGTAGTATAAACAGTTTAAAAATCAGGATTACTTTATAAAAGAAGATGGATAGAATGGATATTGGGAAGCAACTAGAAGTTGGGGGAGGGAGAGAGGGGAGGGGGGAAATAAATAAATAAATAAATCTTTAAAAAATAATAGTAAACAAAATAATATGAAATTCTATCTATCTTAACAATAAAATAATGCTAAAATGTGGGGAAAGCTTTATGCACAAAGACATTTGGGGTAGAATCATTTACAATAGCAAAAGCTAAGATGTAAATGAATGAATAAATTAATCTATAATGGAGGATAGGTTAAGTAAAATAGACGAAAGAGTATTCATTCACTTTAAATGTTTCATATAAAAAGTGATTTTATATGCAAATATTCTCGCTGTCCTGATTTTGTGATAATCAGGGGAGGCTAAACATTCGCTATTTTAGAAACCATGCATGTGTCCCCAGACCTAGTTTTTCTCCTTAGGTCTGGTTTTTAGAATGCTGGTGATAAACTGAGCCTGATTTATTATATGACCATCCTGTATGGGAAAAGACTGTAACTCTAGGTATCTTTGGTCAACCTTAAGAGATATAGCAGGGGGATGGATGTGGCTCGGGTGGTTGGGCGTCCGTCTCCCATATGGAGGGACCTGGGTTTGATCCCCAGGACCTCCCGGTAAAAATTAAAAAAAAGAAAAATATAGAGGGAAGCGGGTGTGGCTCAGTGGATGGAGCCCCCGTTTACCATATGGGAGGCCCGGGTTCGCGTCCCGAGGCCTCCTTGTGAGGGCA
>JAQZBX010109852.1:0-10425 GCA_029593785.1 Cabassous unicinctus
GACACTGAACAAACAGACAAATACAAAAAGAATTATGACACACTAGCAGAAACATAAAGCTTAATAATTTTACTCATAATTTTCACTCCTTTGGTATGGCTGTCTTGAAGCCCTCCATCATTTCACATCTTTGATTTTACTGTTTTTAAGATTTTTTCTGGAATCTATGTTACCTGTAATATATAAGCTTTTGCTTTAAAACACTTTTGTTAGTAATCAGCAAACAGCCAGGACAACAGCATAAATACAGTTAAGCTCTAATTTAGCAGTTTATCTAGATATTTAACATGTATTTTTTGGATTACTACTCTTTAGGAGTACACTTATGCTCAAAGTTCAGATTTTTGGGATAGGCCCTTTAATTCCTGTTCTTATTTTTGGTATATTTAGTGAAGGAGTAATAAACTTAGTTTCAGCTGAGGGAGGATCGACAGCTGTACTGCTTTTGGTAACTGCTTTAAGTTTGTTATAGGCTGGAGTGAACTGCTACGTTGCTGACTAAGTAGATTTGAGCTAGGTTGAGAAGTGCTCATATTGTTTGTCTGAAGGCCCCGAGCAAGGCCCGCATAAATGTTTCCGGAACGGGTGATTGACTTTCCATTGTTATAAAATCGGGATTTACATTCCCTAGCCCAATGGTACCCTTTCTGACAAATCGGGCATATTCTTGATGGACGTGAATATGACTCGTTTCTCCTTTGAGGTCGGGAAACAGGGAACATTCTGCACTCTTTCTGAAAATGTCCTGACCTCCCACATCGGTAGCACACTCCCTTCTTTGTCTGACCCTTGCTCAAATGCACTCGAGCCATGGTGGTGGCCAGAACAGCCATCTGATGAGTAGAAGACCCAATATCCTGACAAGTTTTAACATAATCAGGTAGTGACCCACCAGCTGCTTTTATAGGTCTTATAGCTTTTTTGCATTCACTATTGGCATTATCAAAAGCAAGGGTTAAAAGAATAAAATGTCGAGCTTCAGGAATTTGCACAGTTTTCAAAACAACATCAGAAAGCCTAGCAATAAATTCCACATATGGCTCATTAACCCCTTGAATTATTTTTGAAAATGACTGAGTGGGTTGGCCAGGAGGTGCAATTTTCATCCATGCACCTAAACAAGCCATCCTAACCTGAACAATAGCTACATCATTATATTGTAACTGCCGAGGTATACCCATCCAATCACCAGTACCCAAAACCTTATCAAGAGTTATTGGAACAGGAGGGTTTTGAGCTGCATTGTGCCTGGCCATTTGTGTAGCTTCATCTGTCCACCATGTTTTAAATTGTAAAAATTCAGCAGAATTTAAAACTGTACGAGCCAACATTTCCCAGTCCCATGGGATTAGTCTATCTGTTTGAGCCAGTCCTTTGGTAAGACCAAGAGTATAAGGGGAATTAACCCCATATTGGGCACAGGCCTGTTTTAATTCTTTCAGCAATTTAAAAGGTAGCGGTTCGTGCTGAAATTCCAAACCTCCCTGAGGATTAGCTTGATCAGGGGGTAGTTGCGTTATAGTTACAGGAAACTGTGCCAACATTTGAAGGGCTTTAGGATCTCCAGCATTTCTGCCCTGTGCAATGCATCTCATGAGAGGCGATGAAGCATGGGTGTTAGGAACCATTACATGATTACTACACGGATTATTATAAAAACCATCAGAAAATATAGTAAAAGGATTAGTAGGAGGCGGAAAAGTAGAAGGAGGAATGGGTTTCCAGGAATCTTTAGCAGAATTTTTCTTAGACATATCTGAATCCACAGGATTAGTTCCCTACTCCTTAGGTAGGGTAGGATACAAAGGCTGGACAGAAATAGTGGCTGTCTGATTTGAAAAACTAGTGCTAGTTCCCTTAATACGGCAAACAGAATCCTTCTCATCAGAAGTGCAACCTTCTGAAACTTCAAAATTCCCTTCCTTTAAAACAGGCTGTTGGGTGCTATCATCAACACCTTTTGTATGAACAACATTTTCATCATTCTCTTCTTCAGATTGAAGAGGATCTAAAGCAGCGGCTATTTGATGACAGAGAGCCCATGCTTTTTGATAAGCTCGCCACAATGATTTCATTACTAGTTTCCATTGTTTCAAATTTAATACATTCCGCCCTTGCAGCTGAAACCAATAACAATGTTTCTGTACAAGAGAAAAGAGTTCTAGTAACTCGTGGGTTGTCACAGATACCCCTGTACTCTTTAACAGGGTCTTTAAAACCTCGGAATATTCCTCAACTCGAGTCGACTCATTTCCCATTACCCTGACGATCAAGATTATTTGACTCACCACAAAAGATTCAAGGACCATCCGACCCAGCAACAAGTCCTTAGTTCCACAGCACTGATCCAGAGAAAAAGACAATAAGAAAAGACTAGTCGTGCCCCACGTTGAGCGCCATCTGTTGTAAATCAACGTGGAGTTTGATGGTGCCGGGTACGATCCAAAGAGAGATTGGGATCACGGGACCTCACTCCATGTGGAATGCAGGCAAGTTTATTTAGATTGAAGCTACTTTTTATACTACAAAGCTGAAAACAAAAGTAGGGAGTTCTTCACTAGGTTCTCAGCTTGGTGCATGAGAACGCTACCTGTTTGTGAGTTCCCAGACAAACTTTCTTGGGAACTTAGACAATAACATTTGTGTGGGGAGTTCATTCTGCTCTGCCTCCTCCCACTGACATCTGCAGTATGCAGTGTCCTTGGAGACATTTGCTCTCTACCAGCAAGCATGCTTTTTGGATGCTTAACCCTTTATGCTCTGACTCTCAGCATCTTCTCCAACAAGAGGCCCACTGAGAGCATGCAAATTTCCTGGGATTGTCTGCTCTGCTTATAGTGCCTAGATATCTCTAGAGCCCTTAGGAGCACCCTTGCTTGAGGAACTGTTTACTGTGGCAATAAGTGAGCTCCTCCTGAGATGTGCATAGCCATCAAACTGGACAGATTCCCACAACTCATTATGAAATCTCTTAACCATTAAAACTCATTTGTGTTTATTATTTCCCTCTTTACATCTAGTTTTTTTTTCCCCAAATGCATCACTAGTTGGCACTTGGTAACAATCCCATGGTTCCAGGGAGGGTCATCCCTGGGAGTCATGATCCATGCCTGCAGGGAAAGTTGTGAGTTTATATGCTGAGTTTGGCTTAGAGAAAGGTCACATATGAGCAAAAAGGAGGCTTTCAGGAGGTAACTTTTAGGCAATATAAACTACTAGGCTAAGCTTCAAATTGACAAGAACAAGTTTCATAAGGACAAGCATCAATATCAAGGGCCTGGCATATTGGTCTGTCTTATTTTGCTGGCACTGTCCATGTACTCTAAAGATTTTGCCACTGTATTGGAAAATGTAACAAGACTCCCCGGGATGGGAGTTTAATATTCCATTGGTTATTGTGTGAGTTTCCACCTAAGAAGACACCACCCCAGGACTGCCAGAACACATTCATATACCATAAAGGCATGACCCAGATGCACCCCTCTGCTTACATCCCCCAACTACTGACACCCGACTACAGTAGTCCTCCCCTACCACAGTTGTAACCATTCGGAAATCCAAAAGCTCTCCCAAAATTACCCAAAATAATAGTAATAAAATAAAATAAATTGAACAAACAAGTAAATAAATAAATAAATAAATAAATGCTTTTTTGCATTGTGCCTTTCATCTCTGTAAGATCTATTATCTTTTATGTATATTTATAATTTCTTCTGTATGTTCACCCAGTATATATTTTTTTCACTTATTTTTCCAAGAAGCTTTAGGTTACAGAAAAGTCATATAGAAAATATAGGGGATTCCCATATACCACACAGTCTCCCACCCCATATCCTCCCCTACCAATAACATCCTACATGAGTATGGTGTATTTGTCACAATCGAAGAACATATATCAAAGTATTGCCACTAACTATGGTCAATGTATTACATTATGGTTTACATTTGGCAACTTTTATAGGATGTGAGAAAATATATAGTGCCCTGTATTCATCAATTCAGGGTCATCCAGAATAATTCCAATGTGCCCAAAATGGCCTATATTCTACTTATTATTCCACCCCATCAGCACCTATAGAATCACTAAGTTTAGATTTTTGAAAAATAAGGTTCATAGTTACATGAATTAATATTGAGGACTTAAATATGGGTCTGCTTTCTTTTACTAAGCACTGTCTATGTTCTTGAGAGATTCTTGCCCCTCAATTTGAGTATATAGTAAGATTCTCCAAGATGGGATTTTAATATTTTCTTGTTTATAGTGTCATTATCTACCCACTGGTATGACACCCTATGGCAAGATGACCATATTCATATTCTATAAAATTATGCCCCAGGTGCAGACTTTCCTATATATCCTTCCACCACCAAACCCTGCACCAATGAATCTCCCTTGCCCTATTTGTCAAAAGAACATTCTCACCATTGTAGTTTCAACCAGAGACATAAAAATCCCCAGAGTTTACCTGTTCCTTCTTCTAGTCCTCCCCCCAGTTCCTTGGAAAGCCCAAACTAACACTGCCACCCTGCTCATCCTCACATTCCAGCACCTTCAAACCCACTCACATCCCTGCATCACGACCAAAGCCATCCACTGCCAAACCAAACCTTTCCACTTTATCACGGGTTTTGACCTTATTGAGCATTGGCTCACAGCACTCTATTTTCATCTCTCTCTGGATAACCTATCTTTCATACACCAGTTCTGTGAGTCTGCTCAATATGCACAGGTCCTATTTGTGAGGTCATGCAATATTTATCTTTTGCTGCCTGGCTTATTTACTCAACATAAGGACTTCAAGATTCATCTCTGTTGTAATGTGTGTCAATACTTCATTCCTTCTCACAGCTGAGTAATATTCCATTGTATGTTTATACCACATATTGCTTTTCTATTCTTCTGTTGATAGACACTTGGATTGCTTCCAACTTTTGGTAATAGTGAATAATTTCACTATGAACATTGGCATATATATATATGTTCATGTCCCTGCTTTCAATTCTTTTGGGTATATACCCAGCAGTCAGACTGCTGGATCATATGGTAATTCTATAGTAAGCTACCTGAGGAGCTGCCAAACTGTCCTCCACAATGGCTGTACCATTCTACATTCGATCAGCAGTGGATGAGAATTCCCTTTCCTCCTCTTCCTCTCCAACCCTTGCAGTTCTATTTTTAATAGCCACTAGTCTAATAGGTGTAAGATAATATCTCATTGAAGTTTTTATTTTCATTTCCCTAAAAACTACTGATGCAGAGCATGTTTTCATATGCTTTTTAACCTTTTATATTTCCTTTTTGGAAAGGTGTCTATTCGAATCTCTGGGCCATTTTTAAATGGGTTGTTTGACTTTTTATTTTTGAGATGTAGAGTTTTTTACTTATGCTGGATATTAGACCCTTATCAGATAAGTGTTCCTTAATTTACAAATTATTTTCTCCCATTGAGTAGGCAGCCTTTTCACTTTCTTGACGAACTTCTTTAAAGCACAAAAGTTATTAATTTTGAGGTGGTCCATTTATCTATTTTATCTTTCATTGCTCATGCTTTGGGTGTAAAATCTGTGAAACTATTTCACATTGATTATTCCCTACATTATCATCTAGGATTTTTATGGTCCTGTCTCTTATATATGGGTCTTTGATCCATCATGATTTAATTTTTGTATAGGGCATGAGATGTCAATCATCTCTTATTCTTTTGGATATGAATATCCAGTTCTCCCAGCATCATTTTTTGAAGAAGCCTTTCTGTCCACGTTAAGTGGGCTTGGTGGATTTGTTGAATATCATAATGTATATTTGAGAATCAATATCAGAACTCTCATTTCTGTTCCATTGGTTAGTATATCTATCCTTGTGACAATACCATGCAGTTTTGACCACTGTCAAAACCATGCCGTGTTTTGATCACTTGAGCTTTGAGTATGCTTTAGAGTCAGGTAGTGTGATTCCTCAAATTTCATTTTTCATTTTCAATAGGTGTTTGTCTATTTGGGACCCCTTTTCTTTCCAAATAATTTATATAATTGGTTTTCCCAATGCAGTAAGAAATGCTGTTGTAATTTTTATTGGGATTACATTAGATCTGTAAATTATTTTGGGAAGTACAGACATCTTTATGATATTTAGTCTTCCAGTCCATGAGCATGGAATAGTCTTCCATTTATTTAGATCTTCTTTGATTTCCTTTAATAATGTTGTATGGTGTTCTGTGTATAAGTCTTTTACATTTTTTAGTTAAGTTTATTCAAAGATATTTGATTCTTTAGTTGCTACTGAAAATTGAATTTCTGTCTTGATTTCCTCTTCAGATTACTCATTATTAGTGTACTGAAATGCTACTAATTTTTGTGTGTTGATCTTATATCCTGCCACTTTACTGAACTCATTCATCAGCTCTAGATGATTTGTTGTAGATTTTGGGGACTTCCTACATATAGTGCCGTGTCATTTGCAAATAATTAAATTTTTACTTCTTTTTCTTTTTCTTGCCTAAAAGATCGAGCTATTACTTACAAAACAATGTTAAATAAAAGTTGTGACAGTGAGCATTCCTGTCTTGTTCTGTATCTAGCGGGAGCATTTCACCACTGAGTATGATGTTAGAGGTGGTTTTTTCATATATACCTTTTATCATTTTGAGGAGGTTTCCTCCTATTCCTATTTCAATTCCAATAAAAAATGGGCAAAAGACTTAAATAGACATTTCTCCAAAGAGGAAATACAAATGGCCAAAAAGCACATGAAAAAAATGTTCAATATAACCAGCTATTAGGGAAATACAAATCAAAATGACAATGAGATATTATCTTATACCACCTAAGATGGCCACTATTTTAAAAAACAGAAAACAATAAGTGCTCTAGAGGATGTGGAGAAATAGGAACACCACTTTATTGTTGGTGGGAATGTAAAATGGTGCGGTCTCTGTGGAAGACAGTTTAGTGAGTCCTCAGGAAGCTAAATAAAAAATTTCCATATAATCCAGCAATTCCTCTACTAGGAATATATCCAGAAGAAATAAAACCTGTGACACAGACAGACATTTGAACATAGATGTTCATAGTGGCATTATTCACAATTGCCAATGAATGGAAACACAAGTGTCCATCAACTGATGAATGGAAAAACAAAATTTGGTATATACAGTCAATGGAATACTATGCTGCTATAAGAAGAAATGAAACTGGGACACATATGATAACATGGATGAACTTTGAAGACATTATGATAAGTGAAATAAGCCAGACATAAAGGATAAATATTCCATGGTCTCAAACATATGAAGAAAATTTGAAGAATAAATGCATGCAGTTAAAATCTACAGTACACGTTATTAAGAGATAGGAAGAGGACTGAGAAAGGGTACTGATGTTTAATGTATGTGGAAGTTTTAATGAACTTGACTGTAAAACTGGTGGAAATGCAAATGGATATAATGGTAACTCATTATACTGAGTAGAAGTCACGGAGCTGATTTTTAAATGGGATTGTGGTTTAAAAGGGTAGTCTAGGGATGTAAATGTCAATCAAAAGAAAGCAAGACAGTAATCTAGGGACTGAATAACATATTGAATCTAGGGGTGGATAAGATTGTGGTCAATAGTACGAAAACAAGAATTTCCTTCTATGAACTAGAAAAAATGTACATCACTATTACAAGGTGGTAAGAATGTGAAGAAGCATGGGAAATACAATTAATGCAAACTATGGAATATAGTTAACAGCAATACTGTAATATTTTTGCATTAATGCAGAAGATATACTGTGTTAAGAGTATAGAAAAATATATAGCAAATATAAACTATAGACTATAGTTAGTCGTAATAGTCTGATTATATTATCTCATAATCTGTAAAAAACATAGTGTGCTGGTGGAAGGGTGTTGTATGGGAATTCCACATATGTACATGAGAGTTTTGTATGTTCACAACCTCTCTAATAAAAATATACTTAAAAAGATTATTAGTCAGTATTCGGTAGGTGATATTGCAATAAATAGTAACCTTCATATCTTGGTGGCTTAATACAAAAAAGGTATACTTGTAGCCCACAATATCTGCCAATGAGGGTTATCATGGGTGTTTTGTACATTGGTTGTCCTTGACAGAGACTTCTGGTTGTTGCAAAAATAAGAACCCAGTTACTTTGAAGTGTGATGTTACATATCTACTAAAAATATTTACATGTAGAAAGAAATAATGGATGAACACCCAAACCAAGAGCCAAGTGACTATTTCAGTTATAAACACATCAGCTTCATGAATTCCTTCACAAGCATGGATATAATCCAATGTAGCTCCTTTCACAACTTTCCAGAGGGCTTTTAGCATCTACAGTGGAGAGAGATCCTTGGGCTTACAACTAAGCAGGTTGTACATATTTTACAATAGTAAAATAGTAAATATTTTAGAATGATCCAAGAACACATTTTGCAAAAAGAGGTCCACAGTAAAAATGCAATAAATATAGTCACATTGCATTATTTGTGGCAATTGTATTCTAGAAAGTTGCCAGGAACAATTAGTGAATTCTGAACAAATGATACTAAGGGAATTAAAAGTTTAGGCTCTTACAAGTCTCTGTTCACATTTCTATCAACCAGTCAATTCAAAACCTTTATTTCTGTGTGTTTCTGTTTGAAAATACCATATTTAAAATATATTTTCAATTCATTAACACTGAATTGACAACAAACAACACTATAACGTATGCCTGAATGAACCTTATCCAAAACACATATTTTCCCCATAAGACACATAACAAATTTTTGAGCTTAGGAACACTGTATAGTACTTCAGCACTAGACTGCAGAACCATGTTACAGATTGAAATCATAACAAAAACTGCCAAAATGTGAAAAACATGGCACAAAATATATCATGAAAACCACACTTGTTTTTAGTAAGAAACTGAAAGAAGAAGGCAGAGAGTTGCTTTATTCAACTTTAACTCAAATTTTTTGCCATATAGCCCATGCCCATGAATGATCACAAAAGCACTAAAAGTATTGACTTTGAGATTACAAATAAATAGGCAAATTCACAAATATGGAATTTGCAAATACTGATGATTGTCTGAATTTGAAAATAGATCAAAATATACATTTTGACATTAAGGGTGTCACTATACACAAAGATGAAGTATATATATTTTTAAAAGTCCTGATGTATATTTGAAAAGAAAGAGAGTTATAATCGATATTTAACTGTTACAAACTTATAATTTTGAGCATGAGAAGATGGATTTACTTAGTACAGTGTCTGCCACAAAGGGGAAGAGAACAAAGAAAATTGCAAATGAGTGCTTTATGTCTGCTCACATTTCATTGTAGTTCCATTGAAAGAACACTAAGATTTAGAAATCAATGTCCATGATTTTTACCCTGTGTCTAGCACAGTTCTCTAAATGCACACACATATTCTCATTTACCCATACAGCAGCAATTAAGTAGAACAGTCATCTCTAGTGTATATATGAGACACAGGAGACAGTAAGACTTAATTGGGTAGATGAAGAATGAAACATAAATTCAATTTTGTTCTAATTTCCTGCTGTAGATGATGAATTTTACTGTTTTCATTATATAAATTATTTATATCTAGCTCTCTATCCAGCCACACACAGACACACACATGAATTCTCAGAGGTCAAGACACTGAGCATCAGTGAAATTTATGGACTTGGTGTACTCTGGCTTTCAGGGAGTTTGGAAAACTTCACATCCAAGTTAAGATTTTGAATGATTTACCCATTGTGAAGTAGTGTTAACTCAACAGTCTTGGATGTTTCAAATCCATATATTCTAAAGAAAGAACTTTTCCTTAACTAGCTACTGAGAGATAATCTCTAAAAATTTAGAATATGGGGGCTGATAAAAGTGTCTTTGTATACCTGGAGCTTTCGGCCACACCAGATAGTTTATGTTAACAATGCAATGTACGGTGAGTGCTGTGGGTCATGCTGTATCAGTTTAGACTGTAGACCCTTAGAGACTCATTAATTAAGGTAAGCAACAATATACTCCATTCATTTGTGATCTATCCCCAATAAGGGCTATGGACAATAAGGCATAGGTTTGCTTTTTTGATTGGCAATAGCCTTTGGATATTGTTACAAATCATTGTTGGGATAAATAGGTGCTGTCTGTATAACTTCATGGGAAGAGGACAATTGGAAATTTGTACTTAGTCTTTGCTGAACTCTGCCCTATGCACTTTTTTTACTTTACTGATTTTAATATATAATCTTTCACTGTAATGAAACATTACTGTGAGTATGAATTATTTTTTCTGAGTTCTGTGAGTACATTTAATGAATCATTGAACCTCAGATGGTCCTGCAGACACCGAAAAACCCCAATCTATTAATCCAAGGTAATAATTTATGCTATAAATAAAATAATCTCTCAAATGAGAGAC
>JAQZBX010109853.1:0-10424 GCA_029593785.1 Cabassous unicinctus
ATCATCATGTAAACCATTGACGATGGTTAGCAGCAATGCTTCAATATTTGTACACCAATTATAGCAAATTTATCATGCACATGCAAAATGTTATTAATAAGGGAGAATGGGAGAGGGAGAGAGGTTGGGTATATGGGAATCCTGTACATTTTCTATTTGATTTTTCTGTCACCTAAAGCTTCTTTGAAGATAAAGCAAAAAATAAGACACTGGAACATATGGAAGAAATTGTCACTGTATATAAAAGATAACAGAACTCACAGTGATGAAAGACACAATGAAAAAATTATGATGTGGATTTCCATGCTACTTTGCTGGCTTTAAAGAAAGAAATTCATTTCAATGCAAATTCACAAATATATTTCCATTGTGATTATTTTCATTGTCTGTATTTTCTTCTCTATCTTCCTTTTCTTCCTCCACTCAATCCACAAAATTCTTTCCTAAATTAGGCTTTGAATATATCTTCCAAAATCTTATAATATTCATGTGGTAGTTTGGAGCTGTATGTACCCTCCAAAAAACATATTCTAAAAGTTAATCTAACTCTGGAGTGATGTGCCCTGACCATAGGACCTGGGTGTCTCCAGAGCCCTTAGGAACCCCCTTTTGCAACTATTCTCCAGTTTATTGGACTCACTCAGGACAACCAACAAGGAAATGAGAAAGCCAACAACTGCAAGCAAGGGAGTCCCATCCATTGGCTCTATGGGATTGAAATCCCCTCTCAATTAGATTTGGAGTGGACATCATCATCCCAGAATCCTCCGGATTGGGGGATGAACCATGGATTAGAGTGGGTTTATTGGTATTCCACTAGACATCGTGATTCTAACATTGGAAGAAATTACAACATTGATATGGAGGCTTTGGCCATGGAGTCTCTGGGGGCAGGGAGAGGGAAAAACAGTTGTAATATGGAGGCTTTTTGGAGACTTGGGAACCATCCTAAATTATACTGCATCAACAGATATAAGCCATTTTATATTGTCACATAACATGCAGAACTGTATTGGAGAGAGTGCAGCTTACAATGTGAACTATGGTCCATGCCCAGTGGCAAAGCCCTAGGATGTGTTTATCAATTGCAATGAATGTACCACAATAATAAAGGATGTTTATGTGGGAGCATGTGGGAGGTGTGGGGACTGGGGCATATGGGAATCCCTATATTTTTTGTGTAACATTTATGTAATCTAAGTATCTTTATAAAAAATATATATAAAAACACAAAAGACAACATTGTACTGCATCTGGAAACCAGCAGGCAGTAATAAATGGCTACTAATTGTGTTATTAAACTCTACTGTCTGAAAAAAAACTTTAAAAATTCCTGTGGGTGGGAAGCCATTGTGAGTAGGACCTTTTGATGGGGCTAATGTGTGACTCATTTAATGAGGATGAGTCTTAATACTATTGTTGAAATCCTTTATAAGCAGAATGAAATATTTAGAGAAATGAGAAGCCACAGAATGAGTAGCTAGAAAATGAATATCAAAGGTACCTGGAAGGGAAGGGAGAGATCAGGAGACACTGATCTGTGTCAAACCATGTACAAGCCAAGAACCAAGGATCACCAGGATCCAGCCCCAGAACAACATAGACATAAGGGAGAAAGCATCACCTTGAAGATGTGTTGTTCTGGGCATTTTTCTAACCTCAAAACAGTGAGCAAATAAATTCCCATTGCTTAACCTGACCCATCTTGTGGTGTTTGCTTGATCAATATAGGAAAATAAAATTGTTGTTTTTCACATTTCATTATTTAATAAATTGGTTTTCATTTTGCATATGTTTTGGCATAGAAATATAATTTAATTTTTTTCCCAGCATTTAAAGCATGTTCTGGTAATATTTATTGAAATATACATATATTCCACTTGCAGTATCATACTGTATCTGTCTCTTTTTATTAATACTATCAGGTCTCTATTCTGTTGCATTTTTTACTAGTCTATTGTTGCTCTATGCCATAATGTTTACTTACTGATATTTTATAGCAAGACAATGTCTGTTATAGAAATCCTTCTAAAGATTTTCTAATAATTGTTTATGCTCTTTGGGTCTCAAATGAATTTTAGGGCAAAATTTTCAATTTTTACAGAATTAAATCTGTTGAGATTTTTATTCAGGTTTCATTAGTAAATATATATAATTGATATATATTAATTTTGAGTTTAATTTCCATCAATAACATCTAATAGTTAAGAGAGTAATTTAATATATTGTTTGTTTATTATTTATTTATTGTTTGTGGGAATGTAAAATTATGTAACCATCATGGAAAATATTGCCATTTTTTCAGAAAGTTAAGTATATTATTACCATATGATCTCACAATCACACTTGTAAGTTTATACCCACAATCATGGAATGCACAGAAGAAGTTATTTGCACACCAATATTAATAGTGCCATTATTCACTATTGTCAAATATTGGAAGGAGTCCATGTGTCCACTAACTATAGAATGGATAAACAAAGTGAGCTTATAAACATAAAATGGAATATAAAGGGATGAAGTATTGTTACATGCTTCTGAATGGATGTATATTAAAGACATCATGTTTAGTGAAATAAGCCAGACACAACTGTACAAATATTGTATAAACTCCCCATTATGAAATAATTAGAATATGTAAACTTAAAAAGTCAGAAATTAAAATACAATTTACCAGTTTCCAGGTTGGTTTATGGAATGAGTAATTAGTGAATATGTGATACAGAGTTTCTGTTTGGGGTGATGGAAAATTTCTATAATGGATGGTGATGATGGTATTACAACATTGTGAATTTAATTAAAACTACTGTATTGTATAATTGATAGTAATTAAAACAGGAAATTTTAATTAGTATATATATTAAAAGAATATTTTTTAAAAACCATATATCATTAAAGAATGAACCCTAAGTTCAACTATGGACTATAGATCATAATATAATTAAAATAATATTTTTCATCAGTTGTAACAAAGGGACCACAGTAATACAAAATGTTAATAGTAGAGAAAACTGCTTTCAAGGGGGGCATTTGTAGGAACTCTGTTCTTTCTGCATAATTTTCTATAAACCTACAACTGCTTAATGGGGTTTCCACTTTCCATAGATTTTACTTCCTTTCTCTAATCACCAAAACTTCAGAATTCTGTAACTGTGTTAATATATTACAGGCATAAGTGGAGACTTCTATTTTTGAGTCTCCATTTCCAAGAATTTCCTGGGACCTGCTTAACCTTTCACACATTCTGAAACAATGGATTGGCATCTATTAATAAGAATTTTCAGAAAATGGCATATGGACTGCAATGCTGAGAACTTCCTTTGGAAATTATTTAAAAATGAAAAAAATATGAACCAAAGTAACTTGTAGCTTCCCTCATTTCATTTTTTTAAATTTTAAATTGATATTTTCAATTTTTTTTGGTAATCATAGTTCCCATTTCAAACAGTGAGGCTGTGTAAAGAAAATGACCAGGACTCAGGTCTCCTTCATCCCATGGCACATCATTCCACAGGATATACTTTGATTTTTTCAGTTTCATGAACTTGATTTACAACTCATTTGAATGAAATAATGAGGTGAGTGGAGGGTGTGGATTTGGAACTAGGATACTCTTTTGAAGTCAATTGTGTACTTGCATTGCATAGTGAGAAGGGGCAAAAACAGGTCCAAGTTAGTGGAAAAGGCCTAGAATTCCATTCTGCCCTGGCTAAGTCATTACCTTCTTAGAGATTATTGCAATCACAAATGAAATGGAGTCTGGAGGTGTGACATGAATGACCTAACACTACTCCACTATATATATTTCCTCCATAAGAGTCAAGTAATTAAAAATTCTTTTGGCATTGGAAATCTTTAAGAACACAGTAATGCCAAGTTGAAGTAAGAACGCACTTTCTCCCTCACTCTGTGTGTCCTTCATGTCCTGTTCAGCATTCCTTCCCTGAACTTAACACCTTTTTGTCAAGTCTAGAGTGAGTGTTGAGGAATATTTAAGTAAGATCCTCCCTGGCTGCCTCAGCTGACTTAAGCTTAAGAAGGGGAAGTGATAAAATGCTTTTTATTCCTGACCTGAAGATAATTCAAACATGCAGTCCACTTATTTCTCAAAAGATGTGTGAATTTAAAATAAGACTTGGAAGAAGGATACTTTTATTTACTATTTAATTCAATAAGTATGACAGGTAAAAGCAATTCATTCAAAATTTCCAAAGTTATATTGTTGCTGGAAAAGTGGGCTCATAGTCCAATAAGCATGAGAGGACAATTCAGTGACAATGGGTTATTCAAAAAGAAAAAGAGTTTATTGCAAGGTGCCAGGTATGGAGACAGGTCTGTCTCCCCAAGTCTAAAGAGCTTAGGACTTTCATGAGATTTACAAAAAAGGATGTGGGGATAGTGTTGTTGGCACATATTGGTGAGTTATGTTATAGTTGTGGTTCCTAGGGAGTGTGTAAGCAACTGCCCCAAAAGCCCTTGAAGACTGACAAAAGCCCACTGATAGCAAACATTTGGCTGTAGATTACAATAATTGTAAACTGCTCAGTTAACATCAGATAAAATGTAAATGAAAGGAAATAAGCTAATATGACAGTTACAGTTACAGGTAAAATTGCTGTAGTCAGCAGTTACAATCTAATAGGAAGTAGAGGCTTTTTCCAAGGACACAAGGGAGGGGTCCTAAGAGGTAATGGGCTAACTAGGAGAGGTTTCTTTATTTAATGTTGTATACAATTGAGTGGAGGGGAATTGTGCCATTTTTATACATGTAACCACCAATCAGTCATTGATGATTGAATCAATCAGTGTTTGATTAACCATTAAGGAATTCCACAATACATATGTGTTATAGGTAGGAAGATATATCAATAGATATAGATAGATGGACATAAATAGAGAGTATATATTGATATTGTATGCAGAGACTACATTTCTTTTCATATATTAATAAATGGATATTATATGCCTTCAATTCTATATTGAAATTGAAAGAAAATTTTTGATGTACTAAAAGCTTTCAGTAAAAATATAAATGATATATCTATATGATATTTTCCCTTTTTAAAAACATAAATGTGACAAATCAGTTAGCAGAAGATGAACATTATTTTATCATTCTCTAGACAATTGACTAGTGCAGGTGGGTAGACTTTTATGTCTACTGCAAGCAAGCTAATGTGGAGTACATTTGTCCTAGTGCTGATTTGGCCAGGGAGTTGTGTGACCTGCTTATTGTTTTAGAGACTTGTTACTAGTCCTGGTTGGTTGGTTGGGATGCTTTGAAATCAAACCAAGAAAACATGTATTTTACTGCTTATTATATTAAATTCTAGTAAATAATAAACAGGCAACATAAAAATTCACTTTGTTTAAAAATCAATATGCATTGATAATATTTTATAATGAATATTAAAAATGTGCAGCAAGTAATAGATATTATAAAAACACCTGGCTACCCAAGACCTTCCTGTATTAAATTGTAATAATTAAAATACTTTCTAATATTCTTAATGGTTTTAATAAGTGGTAGGTCTTATTGGATACATAATGGCAAAGACTGTTTCTCCTACTGAATATTAAAGGTAATTTAAAAAGTAAGATTAAATTTGTAATACACAAACATATTCCAATATTGTCTTTGACATCCAATAGAGACAATATTGACAATATTAAAACAAATATGAAATATCACAAATCTGTAGAAATTTAGATGATAATATAATTAAAATTTTTCTAACCAGTATTGAATTTTATCACTTATTTTCCCACTACTTATAAGTTTCCTGATACACATGGTAAAAAATAAATAATATTTTCTTCTCAGTGCAAAAAAAATGTCATTTTATGAAATTTACTTTCTGATTCCCAAATTTGATTTGGTTCCAGGTTTCTGAAAGAACTCTGGGAAGCAATAAAACACAAATTTTCAGAGCAGTTTTGCTCTATCTTTACTAACTTATCTTTTAAGTGAACGCCCAGGAAGACACTTTGTATCTCTCCCTTTCACTTCGCAGGCTACCACTTTTTCCTAGTGCTACAAAATCTTCACATAACTTCAAGTGTTAGGATAAGCAACTGCACATTTACCGTGCTATGCCAGAGCTTTATTCTTAGAGATTTCCTGCTTTATTTTTTGTTTTTTTTTATTTTAATTAAACCAGACCGCGTGGGCCAGAGAGCAGCTTAGCAGCCTCCCTCACCTTCTCAGGAGTTTAAGCGCAGTGCGGGCCGCGGTCAGAGGCGGCGATAGTGAGCGCCGCGCTGCGCTCCAGTCCTTTTCCCCTCAAAGGTTTATCTGGGTTTCCGCGAGTAACTTGGCCCGCCAGCCCGCCGCCCAGTTCTGCGCATCAGCAACCTTTGGCAAACTAAGACAGTGACCGTCCCAGCAATGTCCACTGCATCAGGTCCTTTTATTTTACTTCATTATGATCCCCAATTTGGACCTTATTCCAATGATCTCAATGAAACGTTGGCCAAAACACTTTTATCACCGCCATTGATTTCTTTTTTTATCAGTTGGTTAGGCTTTACCAGTTATTTTGATCCTTTTTCCCCCCTTTTCTCTCTCTCTCTTTTTTTTCTTTTTTTCTTTTGAGGGGTGGGGTGGGCGTTCTTTTCTTGATTGAAGTGAGATTCTGTAGGTAGCTGTTATATCTCATTTAAGAACCTTGGAGTGGGGTTACAACAGAAAAAAATAAAGCTGAAAACTTACATAATAGTCACACTGACTGTAGTTAACACAATAAATGTCAAATTTATTCAGGTTAAAAATTATCATCAAATTAAAGTGAATGGATGGAGAGGATTTGGCTCAAACAGTTGGGTGCCCACCTCCCACATGGGAGATCCCAGTTTAGTTCCTGGTGCTTCCTAAAAAAAAGAAGACCAGTGCGCACAATGAGTGGACAGACAAGGGAGCCATCTCAAGGTGGAAAATAAGTGAACAGAATATCTTTGATCTGATAGGAAACATTTACCAAAAAAAAAAAAAAAACCAACCATTTTATTTCTGGAATCTGAATGTATTACTATAGGACCAACTGTCATACATATGATCACCATAAACTCTAGAAAAGATGTATGCCTAACTGAAGACATTATAGAGCAATGATCAAATAAATACATTATTGAGGGTGTTGATGCTTGGAGGGATGGGATGTCAATGAAAGAGTTTCCCAATTTTAATTCTTGCATCCTGATGGCAGAGTTGAACCAACATCATGTGAGGAAACTGCATTTAGGTTATTAATATCATCTTCACATTATTATATACCTATATAATACTTTAAGTACATATAAGACCTTTCTGTTGATAAGAAAGACTATTTACAATATATTCAAACTGTATACATTGATAATAAATTTAATATATATAACACAAACTAAAAGCTGCATGGCTATATTGCTGCATTTTAATTTGCTAAGCTGCTCAGTTGGATACCATAAAATGGGTTGGCCATTAACAATGGAAATTTATTAGTTCATAAGCTTGGAGTTTTGAGGCTGAGAAAACTGTCTACATCAAGGCATCATCAAGAGATGCTTTTTCCAGGAAGCCTGGCTGCCAGCGATCCTGGTCTCCATCATGTGGAAAAGCACTGGTCAGTATCTGTTGTTTACCCTTCTTTTCCAGGTTTAATTCCTTCCAGTTTCTTGATTCTGTGGTTTTCTCTCTTTTAATTCCATATTCATCCTGTTTACAAAGGATTCCATTAAAAGGATTAAGACTTTCACTGCACCATAGGAGAACTGAAGCAACCTAATCAAAATATCCTATTTACACAAGGTTTATACACAGAGGAATTGATTAGCTTTAAGAACATGATTTTCTGGGGCACATACAATTTGAAAACATCAAAGCCTACATACTTCTCAAAGAGTGTACACCTGAAAGCAAGCTGTATGGCCCAATATTAATGTTATTTTGCATTACGATAAACAAAACAATGCTAAATTTATATTCACCTATTTTCATGGCTTCCAAATATATGATACCTAACATGTTATCTCACAAAATATAACTTAAAATATTCAAAATCATATCTGGCTATGTAAAAACAATCCAGCCAATGTAATCATCATGAGACAGCCATCAGGAAAGGTATAAGCGTTTTGAACATTGTAGTTGACTAACTCCTAATGGTGTAGAAAGTGCATTCAAGTGTATGTTGAGTAGTTTGAAATCAAAAAGTGCGTGTTGTCTAATTACTGTTGAATTAAACTGGAAATCAATGACAGAAACTTACCTAGCACCTCTTAGAAATATGTTGAGACTTTCTACTTTCCTAACACTATAAAAATGACCTCCCTATACCATGATTGTGAATAGTGAACAGTTATTGTAGTGCTTCCTAATATGCATGCACTTTATGCCGGGTACTGGTCTAAATGCTTACATTTTACATTTAGTCCTACCCGCAAATGACACATGAGGGTGGACACCATTGTTAATGTGCTCACAAGTGGAGAAACTGAGCTATCAGAGATAAAGCAATGTGATGGTGATCATCCAGCTCACAGGCCACTGTGTTGGGCTTTGACACCAGGCTCATATGTGCTTTGGACAATTCTGAGACAATTTTGTCATCACTGGCAATACCAAGAGTTTGTTTTGACTAGTGAAAATTACTCCATTACTGAGAGGAAAACCCTCAAGATGAGCAGGAAACCTCAGTGTCCTGGGATTGGGCTGAGGCCAGGCTCTGGGTCTCCTTCACTGCTCCGTGGTCCCAAAGGTCCACAGGTATTTCACCTTAAGAGCACTGAGAATATTAGGGGAAGTCTGATTTTCTTTCTAAGTGATTATCTGTTTAATCTACACCATTTTCAATGTTCAAATACACTAATATATCTTATATACCAGTGCTATTCATGGACAGATTTTTCTTGGGTCTTGTTCCCTAACCATCTAGAACCAGTTATCTCTTGGAAATTACCTGTAGGCATTGATATTATTGGTGCCAAAGCCTGTGCTCCCGGGGTTTTCTATGATGCCATTGGAAACCCCCATTTGGATATAAAATTTAACATGAAAGCTCTTGTTATAAAAGAAAACTTCCAGACAGGATGTCAATCATCTCTACCAAATATGTCTGTTCAACCTTGCCCCCAGGTAAAGTGTCAGAGGACCTTTATTACAAATCTTAACGTGTCTATCCAGCATAAGTAATAAACAAAATTAACTTTTGAGAATTTGTTGTTATTAACTCTTTTTTTCACTCTTCCTTCCCTTCCCTCAAAGAATCACCTGCATTTCTTCCCTGTACTGCATAGTTGATTTTTTGAGAGAAATTGTCAAGGATACTGTGATAAAAATATATATTTCAATATAAAAGGTACCCACACAATGAGACAAACCTCTACTTTTTCATTCAATACAATAATAAACTCAGTTCAAGCAGTTTTAGCAGAATTGTTAGCTGTTCATGGAATCAAAGAGTGAGCTGGTTGCAGCACCAAATGGAGCAGGATCTGGAGCAGCTCTGCACACTGACCAGAGCTTCAGTATGCAGAATGCTAACTTAAATTTATACTTAAACAGATCTAATTCTGATGAGATGTGTTTTACCTAAAAAGAATATTATCAATGATTTATGTATATTATTGTAAATCAATTAATTTCAATGATTATTTTCATATTTTCTTTTACTCAGCACTCTGCTATGTTCAGTCAGTTTTACATAATGAATAAGTGAATCCTTGTCATAAAAATAAATAGTGTCATGACCCCTTATACTTCAGGTGTAATTCCAGGACTTTCTCATAACATCATGAAAACCATGTAAGCATTGTTCATACTTGAGTTCCACAGCTCCCAAACAAATGACTGCACATAATTCACCCTAAAATATCTCTAAAGGTAGATATTATAAATAAATGAAAGATTACAAGTATGTCTAAATCAGTAAATAAACAAATTAATATATTAATTATCAAAATATGTCTTCTAATTCCTTAGGTCTTTGTAGAAAACGTAAAATATCATTTGTTTCTATGATCTGATGTATATGAACACTTGTGCATTAACCTAGTTATACTAGGAGAACATTACTCTGCAAGTTTTCCTCCTGCAACATGTATAATATTTAAGAATAGTCTTAGTTTTGCAATCTTTTTTTACATGTACATAACATTTTATGTTGTCATATTTCTTTTTAAAAAAATATTGTGTCATCAAATTCAGAGTGTTGGCATTCCTTTACTTCTGGGTTTGCATCTGAAAAAAGCAATTGACGCTGATGACAGAGGCTGGTACACTAACTCCACTTTTGAAAAATGAATTATAGAAACTATTCAGTTCATTTACTCTTAGTAACAAGTAAATTGTCTTGTTAATTAAACCCAAGAATCTTCTCTCTCATATCACAAAGTGAGGACTAGCTCTGCTGCAAATTGTTAAAGTGTCACAGAGATTTCTCAATCCC
>JAQZBX010109854.1:0-10422 GCA_029593785.1 Cabassous unicinctus
AGAGTTTATGTATGTTCATGTATGTATGATAGACTTCAGTAAATTGTTTAAAAAAAAAAAAATGGGTCTTAATCCTTTTATTGATGCCCTTTATTAGAGAATGAAATTCAGACAAAGAAGGGAAAAACCAGGGAAGCAAGAAGCTGAAATCAACAAAACCTAGGAGAGACCAGCATAGGCTAACTTTTGCCTAATTATGTGGTAGAGGAGCCAAGGATCACTGGCAGCCAGTCTTTGGGAATAAAGCATCACACTGATGATGCCTTGATTTGGACATTTTCTCAACCTCAAATTGTAAAGTCATAAATTCCCATAATTTATGCCAAACCATTTCATGTTATCTGTTTTGAGCAGCCCAGGAAACCAAAACAGATCCAGTCCAGGATAATGTATTACATTTAATTTCACTGTCTCTTTAGTTTCTCTCTTTTATTAATTGTGAGAAACCTGAATTTGTTATTAAAATAGCTCAAAAGCATACTCAAAATAATAGATACGATAGATAACCTTACGTAATCCAACAAATGTTCTTCATAAATTAGATATGAAGCATGGACATAATTTTAATAAAACAGAAAAGGGAGATCTTTGAAATCATGCCATGGACCCCTGAAGAGCAAGGGATAAAAACATTTTGTATATCTGTTTACTTATGAAAGCTCACTGTCATTACTATGGGTTAAATTATTTTAAAATGCTTTTTAACTTAAAACAAGGAGTCAAAGTACTCACAAATTTAAACAGGATCAGACGTTTCTCTCTTTTTGTCTCATCCTCAGCTGTCCCAGTTCAGGTGTTTTCTGAAAGAGTTTGAGTTAGTGAATATTGAAGGATTTTGTTTAATCACCCTTGAAACTGACTCAGAAAGCTCCCATATACTTCCCAACTAATACCCAGCATTTCTTGACTGGTCACTGACTTCTTCAGAGCTCCTCAAATACTTACGTCATGGGTAGTTTCCTTCAACATTAATGTCAGGTCATGGGTTTTAATAAAGAACAAATGCCCAAGCAGAGCGTCTGTCATTCTGTCAATAAAGTTTCTGACCTTTTCATATGCCACACTATGGTGTACAAAAGTGAGACAAAAAGACCTTATACTTGCCCTCTGTAGTTTTGGGGGAGGAGACAGTCAAGAAAAATGTATTAATAGTGGTTAAATAGTACATCCTTTGTACTAACAGAGATCACAAAACAGAGGTTTTGGTGATCTCTGGAAAGGCACCAATGTTGGAACTGAATATTCAAACTATTGATACCTAGCCCAGTATCTAAAAGAAGGCCATGTTGGATATTGTTGAAAGGTGTTATAGGAATAGGTGGATGCACGAATAAGTCACTAATATAGTAGAATCTTGGCCCTTTCCTCACAGAAGTGATGGTATTCATACTTCAGATCCTGCTGAGAGCAGACAGACACAAATTGCCTGGAGAAAAACATGCCCCTCAGTACAAACACTGCTGAGGTTTACCCCTACCAACAACCATTCAAGGAAAAAAAAAAGAACTCAAGATCCTCTTGGCTGGAAAAGCACTCATGACCTACAGTCAGTAGCTGTGTGGGTTCATAGGTGGTTTCTGGAGTAGAATGCCACAGGACAATTCCATTCTTCCTGACAGTTTCCTGTCCTTTGACAATCCATCTGTCTCCCTGATAGAATCTTTGTGAGGTAGATCCCCTGCAGTGGAAAGGACACACAAGACATACACTCAGGACCCTATATAGGCAAGTAAGTGATATATGGATATAAAGATCCCTACCACACTCTCTCAATACCACCAAAGAGACCCCAAACCCTCTGGCCCTCTAAAGTAAAGCACCCACTTTGGTGTAAACTCTACTGGGAAGATAATATACTTGTCAGACACACGAGAACAAGCTGCAGAACCATGACTAGTAAAACCACGAATATGTTTGAGAAAAGGGTATAAACTGTTACAAGTACATTTTTATCCTATTTCAGAAATATTGGTACAAAGGAAAGGTCCAAAGTCTACCTGCAAAGAAAATATAGATCATATATATAAACACAGGTATCAGCAGCAACACTTAATGAAAGAAAGCTTTTTTAAATTCTGAGAAGAAAATGAGTTATTTCCTGTTGTTGTTTGGTTTGTTTCTTTTGCTGGCTTTCTTACCAAGTAAGTAAGTAAGAATAAAATAAGAAGTTAGGCATCTATGCTTATAACCAATTCTCCATCTACGCACAAGTCATGAGAAAGTTCCTGAACAAACTTTACTACCAGAAAAGAAGGGTTAAAAATGGGGAGACCAGGAAATCCTCAAACAGGACAATCAATTTGAGGCAGAAGAAAAGAAGTTGCAATGGCATGAAAAATTATGCACTAGGATCAAGGTTCCCTACAAGCTCAGAGAACTCATGACTGGAGTAAGAATAGGTAGGGCTGCAAGGATTCCCAGGTGAAAAAAATTAGATATAAGAGACTGTGACTTGAATTTTACCATGTGGACCAAAGTAATGGAACTAATTTTATAATTATTTGGAATGTTAAGGAAGATAAATGGTGGATCCAATAAAAATGAAGAAAATGACATAACACAAATATATATTCCAGAATAATAATTTTGAAATGAAAAATAAAAAGCAAACACCAATAAATGTAAAGACTAAATTAAATTTAGAAAAATCATGAAGCAATTATTTTGGGAAAAGATTGGGGCTGGGAAGGGGGCAGACATACTATTAAATCATAACTACTTATGCTTGAAACACAAAGATATCTATAGAATGAGTATAAATTGGGAAAGATCAATTAAAAACTGAAAACATATAATAAAAAAACTGAGATGTGAGAATTCCAGGAAGATGGAGGCAGCATAGGGACTGGCATGGCTCAGCTCTCATCAAAAAACAGCAAGATGAAAAGCAGAATAGTACATAAAAGATAATAGATATTATGATGATGAAAGACACAATTTTTTAGTTCATTATTTTTTATTTTTCTATATTATTTGTTACTCATTTTTATTATTATTATTTTGTTTTTGGGGAGGTTTTGGATCATAAAAGGGTCACAACTGTGGCAGGGGAGTAACACTGGTGCGGGGTGTGGGTGATAGGGTGTGTGTGGGGAGGTATGCACCTGGACCATGACTCTATGGCATATGAATATGTTCAAGTAGTCATGGGGCGTTGTCTCGGTGGTTGGAGATACATACAATAACTGGAAGAATATAGAATTTCCATCTTGGGAAGTCCTGCTACATTCTTTAATATAGCGGCAAGAATCCCCCAAGTACATGGACAGTGCCTAGCAAAGGAGGATAGATCATTGTGCCAGGCAACTGATATAGATGGTTGTACTTAAGATCCTTTTCTTCTGAAATTGAAAATTAGCCTAGTATTATATATTGCCTAAGAGTTATCTCCTGAAAGCCTCCTTGTTGCTCAAATGTGGCCTCTCTCTCTCTAAGACAAATTCAACATATAAACATACTACCTGCCCCCAGAGTGAGACATGACTCCCTGGGAAGAGTCAAGTGCCAAATAGCGATGCATCTGGAAAAAGACCTTGACCAAAAGGGAGAAATATTAAATACAAATGAGTTTTCATGGCTAAGAGATTTCAAAGTGAGTCAGGAGGTCATTCCAGAGGTTATGCTTATGCATGTCTCAGCAGGATCTCATTGCTACAGTAAACTGCCTCAAAAGAGCGGGGCTCCTGATGGCTCTAGAGACATCTAGACACTATAGGCAGGGCAGACAATCTCGGGAATTCTGCACCCGGTCAGTGGGCCTTACTTTGGAATATATGCTTCCCAAAGTATCAGAGTTAGAATCATTTATAATTTCCCTACACAAGGCTTTTGCCCCTTTTATTTGAATCTATAAAAAGCACTATACTCATTAAATATATGCCCCAGAGACTTAAATCTTTGATGTGTTCATATGCCAGTTGAGCCATAAATCTCAGCTGAGTTGCAACACCTACTCTCCATTTGACTCGCCCAGGACAACTAATAAAAGGATGAGAGTAGACAACACCCATCCTAAAAACAAAGAGCATCTACAACTGCAAGCAAGACCATTCCATCCATCTGCCCCATGGGATCTAAGCCCGCTCTCAATCAGAAATAGAGTGGGCATCACCCTCCCAAATCCTCAAGATTGAGGAATGAACAAATACAAGGTGGGAATTCAACTATGGACCAAAGTAGACACGATTATTCCAGTAATGGAAGAACTTGTAACACTGATATAAAGGTAGTAGCCACCAGATGTTCTGAGGGGACGGAGAGGGAAGAATAGGTAACATGGGGCACTTTTGGGACACTGGAATTGGCCTGCATAACATTGCAATGAAAGATACAGGCTATTATACATTTTCTCAAAACCTATAAAATTGTGCAGTGCAAAGTGTAAACTATAATGTAAACTATATACCACAATTTGTAGCAATGCTTCAATATGTGTTCTTCAATTGTAACAAATATACCACACTAATGAAAGATGTTGTTAATGGGGGAAAGTGGGGGAGGGGAAGGGATGTGATATATAGGAATCCCCTATATATATATTTATTTTATCTATTTTTATTTTTAAAAAGATATTTATATTATACAAATGTCACATAAAAAATATAGGGGATTCCCATATGCTATGCTCCCCCACACCTCCCACATTTTCCCACATTAACAACGTCCTTCATTAGTGAGGTACATTCATTGCAATTGATGAACACATTTTGGACATTGCCACTAAGCATGGATTAAAGTCTACATTGTAGTTTACTCTCTCTCCCCCACAATTATGTAGGTTATGGCAAGATTTATAATGGCCTGTATCTGTCATTGCAATGTCATTCAGGACAATTCCCAAGTCCCAAAAATGCCCCTGTATTACACCTGTTTTTCCCTCTCCCTGCCCTCACAACCTCCAATGGCCACTGCCTCCACATCATTGATATAATTTCTTCCGTTGTTAGAATCAAAATAAGTCTATAGCAGAATACCAGTAAGTCTACTCTAGTCATGGTTCATTCCCCAATCCTGAGGATTCTGGGATGGTGATGTCCACTCCTCCTCTAATTGAGAGGGGCTTCAATCCCATGGGGCAGATGGATGGGATTCTCTTGCTTGCAGTTGTAGACTCTCTCGGTTCCTTGGTATGGTAGCTGTTCATCATCTTCTCCATGTTAGCTGTCCTGAGTGAGACCAATGAACTGGAGAGTAGGTGTTGCAACTCCGATGAGATTCAGGGCCCAGCTGGCACATGCACCAAAGATTTAAGTCTCTTGGATGTACAACTACCAACTCTAGTACTAATTATAGATTCAAATAGAAGGAGACAAAAGACCCATGTGTAGGGAAACCACAAATGAGTCCAACTCTGTCACTCTGGGGAGCATAAATTCCAAAGTCTACTGGCAAGGCACCAAACTCCTGAGCTATCTGCCCTGACTATAGTGTCTGGATGTCTCCAGAGCTCTCAGGAGCCCCACTATTTGGGGTAGTATCTACTTTGGCAGTTCTATTAGTTAGCCAAAGGGGTGTTGATGCAAAATACCAGAAATCGGTTGATTTTTATAAAGGGTATTTATTAGGGGTAGAAGTCCACAGTTACCAGGCCATAAAGCGTAAGTTTCTTCCCTCACCAAAGTCCATTGTCACGTGTCAGAGCAAGACAGCTGCCGACGTTTGCCAGGGTTCACGCTTCTTGGGTTCCTCTCTTCCCGGGGCTCTGTTTCTGTCTGGGATCAGCTCCATTGTTTCCTCCACGAGGTCAGCTTTAGACTATGAGGCTCTCTAGGCTTTGCCTCTCTCCACAAGGCCAGATGTAGACTATCAGGTGAATGGCTTGCCTCTATCCCGGGGCCTTCTCTCCTTCCTCATGACCAAGCTCCTCCATCTGCTCACCTCCCCGGGCTCGAGCATCAAAACTCCAACATCAAAACCACTCCAACTTTGCAATACAAATATACCACACTAACAAATGTGGTATATTTGCAATGTCTTTTATCTTTGAGACCCCACCCACCAAGGGGTGGGGCTCAAGGCCCTACTGAGGTGGCCCAGTCAATGCCCTAATCATAACTTAATCATGCCCAGATTAACAGACCAGTTTACAAGCATAATCCAATATCTATTTTTGGAATTCATATCTGTATCAAACTGCCAAACTGTTACACTCCACCCTGTGAATTCCAAAAATACATTAAAATAATAAAAAAAAAACCTTAAATCAGTAACAATGCAAATACAAAATCATATCATATCAGTTTAAGGAAATACAGTTTGTCTTTGGACAAAATCTCATCTGCTGTAGACCTCTGAAACTTACAAAACCATTTAACTGCTTCCAATACACAAATGGAAAGACAAAGGATAAATATTTTCATTATCATAAGGAGAAACTGGGAGGGAAACATAAGTCAGGTCCTCTAAAGTTCAGTAAACCTGCAGAGCATCCTCCATTTGATTTCAAAGACTGAGAGTCAGTCTTAAGACGATGGTTTCTTCTACTTGGTGCCTCATGGGGACCTACCCTTTCCACAGGCTTGCCCAATGGCCATTTTCTTGGTTCCACCCTCATCAAGCATCTGGGTGTCGACCAAGCTCTAGACCTCACCCTCCAAGAGTGTTGGGTTGATTGCCACAACTTACCCAATCTTTGGGTTAGAGTCTTGGCCCCCCTAGTACAGTGAGCTGAAGACAACATTCCCCCTAACCTTTGGCATACAGGCTCAACCCTCAAAGAGCAATGAGTTGACCACCTGGCCTTCCCTAACCTTTGGCATACAGGTTCAACCGTCTCAGAGCAACAAGTTGACCACCTGGCCTTCCCTAACCTTTGACATACAGGCTCAACCCTCTCAGAGCAATGGGTTGACCACCTGGCCTTCTCTAATCCATGGGGGAAAGGAGCACCCCTCTCAGAACTATGGAGTGCTGACCTTAACCACCCTAATCTTTGAGGAATGTGCTCCACCCTACCTGTACCCTGGGGTGGCAAAACTCTCCCAAAACATTGGGTGGGAACATTCACCCTCTTCAACTGCTGGGGCAAACTAACCCTCTCTGCACCCTGGGGTGGCAAAACTCTCCCAGAACATCAGGTGGGAACATCCACCCTCTTCAATTGCTGGGGCAAACTCACCCTCTGTACACATGGGTGGGGCTCCTCCCTTGGGCCAAGGTGATGTCTTAATTACAGATCTCAGCTTCCATGGTTTTCTTCTTAAAGCTGTTTCTCCTTCAATCTGTCCTTTTAGTCCAAGCTGACAGTGGTTTTGTTCATACAGTGCTCTCAAAAACTTTGTTGGCTTAGTATGCAAGAAGCAGGGGTCCAAGCCATCAGGCAGTAACATCTTCCACAAGTCTTTCCGAGAAAACTGCATCTTCAATCCTGATTTACAAGTTCCAAATTTAGTTAAGTCCTCAAATGGGGCACTTTCATATGGGAGCTTGATTTCCAGAGACTTGGAAGTTCCAGAATCAGTTTCTGTTTCCTTTGTGTCCAACAGCATATTTTTCTCATCTAGCATTTTGCTATAAGCTGCAAGGAGAAGCCAAGCTGCATTCTCCAAGTTTACTTCAGCTAAATGCTCAGGTTTGCCATTTTCAAATTCCGTCTTCCATATAACACCAGGAGTTAATTTTGTCAGGTTCTCTGCAACTTTAAAACAAGGATTGCCTTCCCTCCAGTTTCCAATAATAGTTTCATCATTTACTTCTAAGGATCATGGAAAGTCTCTTTAGCATCCATATTGCTATCAACTATCTCTTCAAAACGATCTAGGCCTTTTCCATCAAGCATTTCACAATTCCTCCAAAAAATACCCTTTACTCCATTTATAAAACTGTTCCAACATTTTGGTATTGCAAGGCCAGCTGTAGACTATCAGGTGAATGGCTTGTCCCTATCCCAGGCCGTTCTCTCCTTCCTCATGACCAAGCTCCTCCATCTGCTCCCCTCCCCGGGCTCCAGCTTCAAAACTCCAACATCAAAACTACTCCAACTCTGTTCTTTGCAATGTCTTTTATCTTTGAGACCCCACTCACCCTACTGATGTGGCCCAGTCAATGCCCTAATCATAACTTAATCATGTCCAGATTAACAGACCAGTTTATATGCATAATCCAGTATCTATTTTTGGATTCTTAACTATATCAAACTGCCAAACTGCTACAGCAGTCAAAGAGATCCTGCTGAGACATGCATAAGCGTAACCTCTGGATTGACTTCCCAACTCAGTTTGAAGTCTTTTAGTCAAAGAAACTCATTAGTCTTTACCTTTTCCCCCTTTTGGTCAAGGTCTTTTTCCAGTTCCACCCCTATATTTTTGATGTAACATTTATGTAATATAAAGTTTCTTTAAAAATAAAAAATAAATAAATAACCCCAAGCTAAACCACATAAACGTTAAAAAAAAAAGACTACAAGAAGAATGTCTGGTTTTACCACTAAAGTTACAAACTATTTTTGAGAAACTGGAAAATGCAGTAAACAAACTAAAAAGGAGTACTAAGGATTGTGATGGAACTTATGTTTTTAGAGAATCTATATAAACACATTAAGAAAATGTGAGGCGCTTCAGCAATTTTTCATGGTAAACACACAAAATTCAGTATCTTTTCTTAATACCAGGAATTTTACCAATGAGAAAATATAATATAAAATGAGATGCCACTACATTAACTACATTCTCTCATGAACTATAAGAAGTATACAATACTAATACAAGGTGTCCTTAACCAGGTAGGTTGGGGAAAATATACACCAAATGTAGTATATTGGCTATATTTAGTAGTAATGTTTTTAATATGCTCTTTCTTTTTTTAACAGTTGTTTCATAACAATGCAGGTATTGGTGGTGGGGTAATGTATGGGAACCCTGTATGATAATATGCATGTTTGTTTTGTAAGTTCACAACTTATACTATACTCATTGTTTATGGATGTTCACGTATGAATGACAAACAATTAAAAAAAAAACACAGGAAAAAAAAGCAGACTATGTCTGAAACAGCTGTTTTGGGGATATGCAGACTAAGGGAATGTCACACATCATCCAGGAGAAAGTGAGACAGGGAGACAGAGAACCCAAAGCAAAAATTGTGAGTGCATACCATACAGGATTCCAATACGCTTACAATACTATACAATATGTGTGATTGTTTTGTTAACTAACAACTTCTCACATTAAAAAAAAAATGTAACTGAACTGCGCCCACAGTAGGGAACAGCACCTATGCCCATACTTTAGGCAAGCACTCAGCCCACAGCTGAGTGCAGAGAGGGGAGTAGACGTATTCCTCCCTAGGAATACGGAGGTAGAAGCATAGGGCCGAGCATGGCTTTTGATTGGCAAGTTTGGATTGCACAGCCTAGTTTTGAAGCACAGCTCTAGCCAGTCCAGAAAAGCACCTATTTTCTCAATACTGTCTGGTGAAGACTGGGAAAGATACACTTCCTCCTAGGGCTGAAGAGAAAGGGTTGCTGAAGCGTGCCATCTGCTGGCAGGCTAGGAAACTGCACCCTCATAAACTTGAAAGGCAGAAGAATTAAAAGAGAGGCTTTCCTCGTTGCTCAAATGTGGCCTCTCTCTAAGCCAAACTCAGCATATAAACACACTACCTTCCCCCCGGTGTGGGACATGACTCCTGGGGATGAGCGCCCAAAAAAACTACTAGTGCATCCAAAAAAAGACCTTGACCAAAAGGGGGAAATATTAAATACAAATGAGTTTTTATGGCTAAGATTTCAAAGTGAGTTGGGAGGTCATTCCAGAGGTTACACTTATGCATGTCTTAGCAGCATCTCATTGACTGTCACCATAAACAGTGACTCAAACAGTGGGGCTTCTGAGGACTCTAGAGACATCCAGACACTATAAGTAGGACAGACAAGCTCAGGAATTCAGCACCCTGTTAGTGGGCCTTATTCTGGAATTTATGCTCCCCAGTGTAACAGACTTAGACTCATTTATAATTTCCCTACACATGGCTCTTCTGCCCCTTTTATATGAAACTATAATTAGCACTATTCTTGTTAAATATATGTCCCAGAGTGTTGTTCCGCCCGTCTGTCGGCTAGCTCAGGTTTTGGGTGGCGTAATGACGGTCAGGACAACACAGGCTCATATTGCCGCCAGGCGTGCACTCCGGGCGGCGAGGGTGAGGAGTTTCTCAGGAGGCACCACAAGAGGCTGGCCCCCTGGTCTCCACGGCTCGGGTGTGGGGGGAATCTGGTGTGCTGAGGGCGGCACGGTGAAGAGATACCGCGGAGACAGAGCTGGTGGCGTAAGTCTGTTTTATTGAGGAAGTACAGCGTTTATATAGGGTTAAGGCTGGGGGGCAGTCCCCCAGCCGATGGTGGAGGCTTCTATTGGGCGGCTGGGCGAAGTCAGGAGTCGTTAGGGAAAGGGGCAGATTTGGGGATGAGAAAGAGTGAGGTGAAGG
>JAQZBX010109855.1:0-10423 GCA_029593785.1 Cabassous unicinctus
GTGAAAAAAAAAAAAAAAAAGGCAAGAGAGAAATTGGCCATCAGAGTAAATTCACCAACATATTCAGATGCCTGGGCATCAGCAAAACATTACAAGCCATACTAGGAAACAGGAAGAGATGGCCCACCCAAAGGAACAAAACAAATATCCTGAAGAGATACATGATTTAAGAAAATTAATCAATGATAATCACACAATTCCATTAAATCAATTGAAAGAGTTGAAGGAAAATATGACTAAAGAGAAAAAGGTATATTAAGAAGACACTGGGTGAGCATAAAGAACAAACTGAAAGTCTACAAAGAAAAGTAACAGACCTTATGGGAATGAAAGATACAATGGATGAGATTAAAAATACATTAGAGGCACATAAGAGCAGATGTGAATCACGTGAAGACAGAATTAGTGATTCCAAAGGCAAAACATCTGAACTGGAAAAGACAGGAGAAAAGAAAGAGAATAGAATGGATAAAATGGAACAGGGTCTCAGGGAATTGAATGACAATGTGAACTGCACAAACATACACATTATTAGTGTCCCAGAAGGAGAAGAGAATGGAAAAGAGGCAGAAAGAATATTTGGGGAAATAATGACTGAAAACTTCCAAACCCTTATGAAAGACATAAAAAATATCAATATCCAAGGACAATGCACCCCAAACAGAATAAATCTGAGTAGACATACCCTGAAACACCTACTATTCAGAATGACAAATATCAGCGATAAAGAGAGGATTCTGAAAGCAGCAAGAGAAAAGAAAAGCATCATTTTCAAAGGACCCTCTATAAGATTAAGTGAAGACCCCTCAAAAGAAATGACTGCAGCAAGAAGAAGGTGGTATGATGTATTTCAGGTATTTAAAAAAGAAAAACCGCCTGCCTAGAAATCTGTATCCATCAAAACTGTCCTTCAAAAATGACAGTGAATTTAAAGTCTTCACAGACAAACAAAAACTGATAAAAATATGTTACCAAAAGACTAGAATTACAAGAGATACTAAAGAGGGTGCTGCAGCCTGAAAAGAAAAAAACTTGGAGAAGAGTGTTGAAATTAAGATTATTAGAAAGGGTAAATCAAAGGGTAAAAAAACAGACAAAAGTAATATATGACAAGAGAATACCAAAGGAAAATATGATGAAGTTAGGAATGCCTTTACAGTAATGACATTGAATGTTAATTTCTTGAACTCTCCAATCAAGAGAGACACTGATAGAATGGATAAGAAATATAAGCCATCTATACAATGTCTACTGATGTGTAATTTGAGGAGGAAATCAGAAAAAATTCATTTATAATAGTGACTACAATAATCACATGTTTAGAAATAAATTTAACACATATAGGACCTCTATTCAGAAAACTACAAAACATTGCCAAAAGAAACTGAAGAAGTCTTAAGTAAATGGAAGGAAGACTAAATACCATTAAGATGGCAATTCTACCAAACTGATTTATAGATTCAACACAATCCCAATAAAAATCCCAACAGCTTTTTTGCAGAAATAAAAAAGCCAGTAACTAAATTTATTTGTAGGGAAAATGTCCCTGAATAGTCAAAAATGTTTTAAAAAGTAAGAATGAAGTTGGAAGACTCTGACTTCCTGACTTCAAACCATATTACTCAGCTACACTGGTAAAAACAGCATGGTACTGGCATAAAGACAGAGAGATTGACCAGTGGAACCAAACTGAGAACTCAGAAACAGACCCTCACATCTACAGTCAATTGATTCTTGACAAGACTGTAAAGCCCACCCAGCTGAGCCGGACCAGTCTCTTCAACAAGTGGTGCTGGGAAAACTCAACAGCTATATCCAAAAGAAAAGAAGAGGACCCCTATCTCACACCTTATACAAAAATTAAGTCAAAATGGATCAAGGAACTAAATATAAAAGCAACAACCATAAAACTCCCATAATAAAATGTAAGAAAACATCTTCAAGATATTGTGGTAGGTGGTAGTTTCTTAAACCTTACACCAAAGGCATAAGCAACAAAAGAAAAAATAGATAAATGGGACCTCCTCAAAATTAAACACCTTTGCACCTCAAAAAACTTTGTCACAAGGATGAAAAGGCAGCCGATTCAATGGGAGAAAATATTTGGCAGTCACATATCTGTAAGGGTGTAATATCCATGATATATAAAAAGATCATACAACTCAACAATAAATAGACAAACTACCCAATTAAAAATTGGGTAAAAGACTCAAAAAGACAATTATCCAGAGATGAAAAAAAAATTGTGAAGAAACACATGAAAAAAGGTTCATTATTAGTGATTAGGAAAACGCACATCAAAAGTACAGTGAGATATCATTTTGTGTGTATTAGACTGGCCCCTAATAAAAAGTCAGAAAACTGTAAATGTTGAAGAGGATATGGAGAGATAGGAACACTTATTCACTATTTGTGGAAATACAGAATGGTACAACCACTGTGGAGGAGTATCTGGCAGTTCCCAAAGAAGTTGAAAATTCATTTGCCATGTGACCCAGCAATACTGTTGCTAGATATATAGCCAGGAGAACTGAGTGCAGTGTCACAAACATACATCTGCACACTGATATTCATAGTTGCATTATTCCTGATTGCTGAAAGTTGGAAACAATCCAGGTGTCCATCAACTAATGAATGGATAAACAAATTGTGATGGAATTTGTTCACATGATGGAATATCATGCAGGTGTAAGAAAATGAAGTCATGAACCACATGAGAACATGGATGAACCTGGAGGATATTATGTTGAATAAAGCAAGCCAGAAACAAAAGGACAAGTACTGCATGACTGCATTATTATGAACTAAATGTATTTTGTAAACTTATGGAATTAATAATTAGAATATAGGTCACGAGAAAATAGAATGAGGTAGAGAATGGAAAACTGAGGGTTAATCTGTGCAGAAGTGGTTAAAAGGTTTTTATTTGTAAATCTTTGGAAACGAATGGAAATGGTGAGAACATTTCATGGTGTTTGTGACTTGCAGAGCTATTATATGGGTATGACAGTGGCTGAAAAGGAAAGTCTAAGCACATTTATCTTACTAGAAGGAAACCTAAAAAATTTAACATGGGACTGTATAACATAGTGAAACCTCATGTAAAATACAAATATGGGTGATATTGCCTATATAAGACTGTTTACAAATTATAAATACAAATATAGTAGAGAAAAGGAAACAGAATAGCAGCTATGTATAGAAGGGGAAGCATAGAGAGATTGAGAGGTGATGAGTTTTGTTTGGTTGTTGGTTTTTGTTTTTTATTTCTGGAATAATGAAAATGCTTTAAAACGGATTGAATTGGGGAAGCGGGTGTGGCTCAATCGATAGAGCTCCCGTTTACCATATGGGAGGCTCTGGGTTCGCTTCCCGGGGCCTCCTTGTGAGGGCAGGCCGGCCCGCGTGGCGCGGTGGGCCGATGCAGCAAGACCTCACAGCAAGGGGGAGATAAGCAGACACAGAAAAAACACACAGCAAATGGACACAGCGAGCACAAGCAGCAAGGGGGGGATAAATAAATAAATAAATAAATCTTTTTAAAAAAATAAAATAAAGTAAAATAAAATAAAATGGATTGAATTGATAATGCACAACTATGTGATTATGCCAAATACCACTGATTGTACACTTTGGATGGATTTATACATTATTAATATGTATCAAAATTTAAAAAATAATATGAAGATAAAGACATACGAAAATTTATGTTTGACATTAATGTTGTGACAAAAATAAACCAGTTAGTGATATGGAGCATGTAGGAAGGTAGTGTTAGTGCAGAGGCCACACAGTGCTCTCCAGGACATTTTATTATTACTAACTTTTGTTAGATAATAAAAAGAGAAGCTGGTTTTAGAACTGTTTTTGCAGGGAAAATTAAATTTTAAACACTTACAATAGAGTACTGTGCAAGTTTATGATTTTCTTACTAAGAATTTGATTTTATATTTGAAAGGAAATGAAGGATTTCAATTTTTATTAATTTCCTAATTTTACTGGATATTTAAAATTTGAATATAGTTTTGCAAATATCACTTGTAAAACCATGTGAGGTATCTAAACCTATATTGATAGATATATATGACAATAAATTTTCTTTTGTTAAAATATGCTCCTGTATAAGGTATGAGATAGGGGTCCTCTTTCTTTCTTTGCATATGGCTACCCAGGTCTCTCAGCATCATTTGTTGAACAGACTATTCTGGCCCAGCTGGGAGCACTTGACAGCCTTGTCAAAAATTACTTGACTGTAGATGTAAGGGTCTATTTCTGAGTTCTCAATTTCATTCCAAGTGTCAATCTGTCTGTCTTTATGCCAGTACCATGCTGTTTTTGTTCGTTTGTTTGTTTTACCACTGTCGGAGTCCTACAACTTCATTCTTCTTTTTAAGATATTTTTGGGTATTCAGGGCCCCTTACCCTTCCAAATAAATTTGATAATTGGATTTTCCATTTTTGCAAAAAAGGCTGTTAGGATTTTTATAGGGATTGCATTGAATCTGTAAATCTATTTGGGTAGAATTGACATCTTAATGATATTTAGCCTTCTAATCCATGAACATGGAATATCCTTCCATTTATTTAAGGCTTCTTTTGTATCTTTTAGAAATGTTTTATAGTTTTCTGAATATAGGTCCGATAGGTGTTTGGTTAAGTTTATTCCTAAACATTTGGTTGTTTTAGTAGCTATTATAATGGAATTTTGTTCCTGATTTCCTCCAGATTGCACATCAGTCATGTATAGGAAAGTTATTGATTTTTGCTTATTAATCTTGTATTCTGTCACTTTACAGAACTCATCTATTAATTCTAGTAGCTTTGCTGTGGATTTTTCAGGATTTTCTAGATATAGGCTTATATCATCAGTGAATAGTGCAAGTTTTACTTCTTCCTTTCCTATCTGGGTGACTTATTTCTTTATCTAGTCTAATTGCTCTAGCTAGAACTTCTAGGACAGTATTGAATAGCCGTGGTGACAGTGGGCAGCCTTGCCTTGCTCCTGAAAGGGAAGCTTTCAGTCTTTTCTATTTGAGTACAATGCTATCTGTAGGTTTTCCACATATTTATTTTAATGTACTGAGAAAGCATCCTTCTATTCCAATCTTTTAGAGTGTTTTTTATCAAGAAAGGATCCTATATTTTGTCAAATGCCTTTTCTGCATCAAACAAGAGGATCATGTGATTTTTATTTCTCAATTTCTCTATGTGGTTTATTATACTACCTCATTTTCTTGTGTTGAAACATCCTTGAATACTTGGCATAAAACCCACTTGATTGTAGTGTATAATTCTTTTAATGTGCTTTTGGATTCAGTTTGCAAGTATTTTGTTGAGGATTTTTGCATCTAGGTTCGTTAGTACTATTGGTGTCTATTTTTTTTTTTTTTCATAGTATGTTTATCTAGTTTTGGTATTAGGGTGATGATGGCTTCATAGAATGAGTTTAGTCGTATTTTTCCTGTTCAATTTTTTGGAAGAGTTTGAGAAAGATTGGTATTAGATTGTCTTTGAATGATTTGTAGAATTCACCTATGAAGCAATCTGGTCCTGGGCCTTTCATCTTTGGGAGGTTTTTTTTATATTGTTTTCTTTTGTTTTGTTTTTGATGTACCAGGGCTGAGGATTGAACATTGGACCTCATAGGTGGGAAGATGTCTCTCAACTGCTTGAGCCACATCTGTTCCCCTTTGGGACATTTTTGGTGACTGTTTAAATCTCTTGTGATTGGTTTCTTGAGGACTTCTCTTTCTTCTAGGGTCAGTGGAGGTGGTTCATGTGTTTCTAGGAATTTGTCCATCTCGTCTACATTGTCTAGTTTTTTAGCACACAGTTTATCATAATATCCTCTTATGATCTCTCTTATTTCTGTAGGATCCATGGTATTGTCCCCCCTTTGTTTCTGATTCTATAGTCAAGCAATTTTTGACAAGGCTGTCAAGGTCTCCCAACTGGGCCAGATCAGTCTATTCAACAAATTGTGCTGAAGAACTGGATATCCATATCCAAAAGAAAGAAATATGACCCCTATCTCAAACTATATACAAAATTAACTCAAAATGGAGGGATGGAGCAAGCTAGTGCCTGAGGAATGCATTGAGTCAGTTCATCCCACAGGAAAGTTAGCAATTGAAACGGAGCTACCTAAAGCTCCTGTTTGGGGGGCTCAGGAGATCAGAAGTGCATCCTACAACATCCTTGAAAGAACAGAAAGAGAAGACTGCCCAGCTACAGTGAAGATTCATGATTAGAGCACTCCACACCATGGAGGCCTGTGCCTATATTCCAGGGGCAGCACAACCCACCTCAGGAGCTATTCTGTCCCTGGAATTGGAAGCTCCATTTCCCAAAATCAGGGGAGGAAGAGATGGTTGGGCACTGACTTCAGCTACTGATTAGTAAATTTGGTTGACTACAGTATAATCCTAAAAATAGCTAATGTTTGATCCTGTCCAAGTTAAAAAGAGCCCAATAGCCACTATTTAACTCTCTGACATGAAAGGAAGTGGGCCTGATTGGAAATCACAGAGATGGTAGGGACCAGCTTCTTTTCACCCAGATCAAATTGCAGCCCTAGCTTAGGCTCCAGCCCCATCTGTGGCAGGCAAGCTGGATGGACCTGCACTAGCCTTTCCAAGCAACTGCAGGCACTTTCAGCTGGCACAGATTGGAGAGTCAGACACCTGGGGCGCCATCCCCAACCCCAGTAGGATAGGAGGGGAGCTGTGTTTCCTCAGTCTCTTGGGGCAACTACAGGTCCTTTCAGCACACACAAAATGGTTTGTTGAGCAACTGGGACTGAACCCCCACACCTCATAGGATAGGTGGTGGCTGGTATTTCCTCAACCTTTTAGGGGAACTGTGGGTACTTTTGGCCTGCATGAACTCAACTGTTAAGTGCCTGTGACTCCACCACTACCCCTGTTAAGACAAGAGAGGGCAGTGTTTCCCCAGCCCCTCTGATTAACTGCAGGTGCTTTTTGCCCACACTAATTGAATAGCCATACACCTGTAGTTCTATCCCCAGCCCCAAATAGGATAGAAGGGGAGCTGTGTTTCCTCAGGCTTTCTGGGCAACAGCAGGTAATTTTGGCCACACAGACTAGACTGTTGGGTGCCTGAAGGTCCACTCCCACCCTCCAACAGGACAGGAAGAGACTGGTGTTTCCTCAGTCTTTATGGGCAATGGCAGGCACTTTTGGCCTGTTCGGTCTGAATTGTTTGGTACCTGTGGATCCACCATCCCCCAAAAGGATAGGAAGGGGCTGGTGTTTCCTTAGCCTCTCAAGACAATAGCAGATACTTTCAGCTAATATGGACTGAACTGTTACATGCTTGTGGTTACATCTCCATATACTAAAAGGCAGAAGGGACAGTACTCCCTCAGTCTCACAGGGGAACTGCAGGCATATTTGGCCCAAACCATTTAGATTGTTAGGCATGCTACAGGGTGATCCCCAACCCTGGCGGAGGAGGAGAGGGGCCAGTGTGACATCAGTCTACCTGGGCAACTGTGGTCATTTTGGACCTGCATGGCATAGATTGTCATTCAAAAATGAGCATGAGTTTAGAATATTCACATATAGACAGAAAATGAAAGAGTTTATAGCCAAGAGACCAGCTTGGCAGGAAAAACTAAAGGAAGTACTACAGCCTGAATAGAAAAGACAGGAGAGAGATGTTTAGAAGAGAGTGTAGAAATGAACATTATATCAGTAAAAGTAACTAAATGTGTTAAAAGGGTGGTAAAAATAAAATATGACAGATAAAACCCAAAGGTCAAAATGGGTGAAATAAGAACTGCCTTTATAGTAATAACATTGAATATTAATGAATTAAACTCCTCAATCAAAAGGTATAGACTGGTGGACTGGACAAGAAAATGAGCCCTCTATGTGCTGTTTACAAGAGACTCACCTTAGACCCAAGGTTACCAATAGATTGAAAGTGAAAGGCTGAAAAACATATTCCAAGCATGCAGTAACAAAAAACAAACAAACAAAAAAGCTGGAGTAGCTATACTTCTATAAAATGAAATAGACTTTAAAAGCAAAACTGTTATTAGAGACAAAGACGGACATTATATATTAATAAAAGGAACAATCCACCAGGAAGATACAACAGTCATAAATATCTATGCACCTAACCAGGGTGCCCCAAAATATATGAGGCAAACTCTGGAAAAACTGAAGGGATAAATAGACATCTCTACAATAACTGTTGGAGACTTCAACACCCAACATACATCACTAGATCAACTAAACAGAATATCAATAAGGAAACAGAGAACTTGAACTATATGATAAATGAGTTAGACCTAACAGACATAAATAGAACTTTGTACCCAAGCTCAGTAGGTTATACATTCTTCTCAAGTGCTTATGGATCTTTCTCCAGGAGAGACCACATGTTAGGTCACAATGCAGCTTTCAAAAAATATGAAAAACTTTGAAATTATACAAAGTACCTTCTCAAGATCATAATGGAATGAAACTGGAAATCAATAATAGACAGGAAAGAGGTAAATTAGCAAGTGTGTGGAGGCTAAACAACACACTGCAAAACACTCAGTGGGTCAATGAAGAAATTGCAAGTGAAATCAGTAAATATATTGAGAAAAATGAAAATGAGAGCACAATTTATCAAAACTTATGGGATACAGCAAAGGTTGTCTTAAGAAGGAAATGTATAGCCCTAAACAACTATATTAAATAAGAAAAAAGACTAAAATCAATGATCTAACTGAACAACTGGAGAAATTAGAAAAAGAGCAGCAAAGCACTGCCAAAGCAAGCAGAAGGAAAGAAATAATAAGCATTAGAGCAGAAATAAATGGAATTGAGAACAAAAAAATAGAGAAAATCAAAAAACCAAAAGGTGGTTTTTGAGATGAATAAAACTGAGAAACCCCTAGGTAGATGAAAAAAGAAAAAAGAGAGAAGATGCAAATAAATACAATCAGAAATGAAAGGGGGTAAGTTATGACTGACCCCACAGAATAAAAAGTTCATAGGAGAATATTATGAGAAACTACATGCCAACAAACTAGACAACCTAGATGAAATGGACAAATTCCTAGAAATGCACAAACAACATACACTGATTCTACGAGAAATACAAGAACTTAACAAACTAATCACATTTAAAGAGATTGAATTTGTCATCAAAAATCTCTCAAAAAGAAAACTCCAGGACCAGATGGCTTCACAGGTGAATTCTAACAAGCATTTCAAAAGGAATTAACACCAATTCTGTTTAAACTCTTCCAAAAAATGGAAGAAGAGTGAAAATTACTCAACACATATTATGAAGCCTACATCACCCTAATCCCAAAGCCAGATAAAGACACTATAAGAAAATGACAGACCAATCTTCCTAATGAACATAGATGCAAAAATCCTCAACAAAATACTTGCAAATCAAATTCAACAGCACATCAACAGACTTGTACATCACAATCAAGTGGGATTTATTCCTGGTATGCAAGGCTGGTTCAATATAAGAAAATCAATCAATGTAATACACCACATTAACAAAATTGAATTAAAAAAACCACATGATCATTTCAACTGATGCAGAAAAGGCATTTGACAAAATCCAGCATCCTTTCTTGATAAAAACACTTCAAAAGATAGGAATAAAAGGAAAATTCCTCAATATGATAAAAAGCATATATAATAAATCCACAGCCAACATCATGGGGAAAGGTTGAAAGCTTTCCCTCTAAGATCAGGAACAAGACAAGGATGCTCACTGTCACTGTTGTTATTCAACATTTGTATAAGATCTTCTAGCTAGAGCAATTAGACAAGAAAAAAATTAAAGGCATCCAATTAGGAAGAGGAAGTAATACCACTACTGGATATATACCCAGAGAAACTGAGAGCAGTGACACAAACAGGCATCTGCACACCAATGTTCATAGCGGCATTTTTCAGGACAGCCAAAAGTTGGAAACAACCTAGTTTTCCATCATGTAATTATGGATAAACAAACTGTGGTGTATTCACATGATGGAATATTATGCAGCTGTTAGAAGAAATGAAGTTGTAAAGCATATGACACATGAATGAACCTGGAATACATTATGTTTACTGCAGCAAGCCAGACACAAAAGGACAAATAATGTATGGTTGCGCTACTATGAAGTAAATATATCGTGTAACATATTCTGTCATTCCATTTAGATAAAATGTAAATACAAATCCATTTATAAAGATGAAATTAGATTAGTGGTTATGTAGGGATAGGGAAGGCATGCTAAGGGGTGTGGAATTTTTCTTTTTGGTGTAATGAAATGGTTCTAAAATTTTTTGTTAAATACACAACGTTGTGTTTATACTAAAAGCCACTGATTACACTTTGGATAGATCATATAGTTTGTGAATATATCTCAATAAAATAGCTAAATAAATAAATAAAT
>JAQZBX010109856.1:0-10433 GCA_029593785.1 Cabassous unicinctus
TAAAAAAAAAAAAAAAGAGAGAGTATTAGTGATGTGTGAATGTATCTTTTTACATATTTGGCATTTAGTGGATGTTTTACAATAAGAAGAAAAATGTAAAACTATGCATTGGATATTGTATAGGAAGCCGATAACAAGCAAGCACACCGGGGCAAAGTCCTTTGTGCTTTGTGTTTAGATTTTAATTAGTTCTCTTATATATACTGATAGGGCAAGGCCAATCCACACTTAGAGAGAATCTGCAGGTGCTTGCTTGTGGGTGCTACAGCTTATTCTATGGAACTTCCTCTCAGTTTTAGCTCCTCCTTTTCCCTTGAATTCATTTAAGTTCAGTAAATTCTCTCAGGTTATTCTAATATTTTAGAAAGATATAGATTCTACCAATAATAGATAAAAAGTGCCAAGCATGGATCCATAACTTTCTCCACCCATAGTCTTGCCATTTTCACTTTTATTTTCATCCAAAAAAAATCAATGCTTGTCTATTCCAAACAATATTTTGGTAGCTTATATGCCAGCACTGTTGAAGCCAATTGAGGGTTATTTTTTTGAGGATGACTATTATAGTCATACTATAAAGGAACTTCACAAAAGTGCTTTATGAAATGCCAGATATAATGTTAACCTCTCCTCAGTGTGATCAGCCATGGCCAAACTGTCTTTTACAATGCCCCTAGCCTAAAAATTTATGTGTGGCAATTCCTATGTAATATATAAGACCTTATGTTAAGTTGAAAAGCTCTAAGCCATGTGGCATCATTATAATTCTATTACCAGGAAGCCAGAAACTAAGTCTCCAGCATATGCAATCATAGAGTGGTTTCATTGTCATGAAGGGCCGCCTTTATGGCCTAGCAAACTGGATAAAAGTACTGAGGTAGATTGACTCAATGCTCCTTTGACATGGTATGATGCCTGCACTGAATCGTCCACAAAGTCCTTGAAATCAGAAGATGCCCTCATAAAGAAGGCACAGGAGAGTTTCCGCTATTTCACCATGTGTTATATCTCTTCCTCTATCTAATTGGACTTAAATTACTTAAGATAATACAATGTTTGCTATCATGTTGAATATATACCCAAGAAGCTGATACCTGCTGATGCACTAATCTCTTGAATATTGTTAAACAGAAGAAGAAAAACTTCCTTTCTGATTACCAAAATAGCCAAACCCAGATTTCTTGCTCTTATATAAGAGTGCTGAGAAGACAAATTTTCTCTTTAAAAGCACCTAATGTTTTCACTTACACAGCATCCTTCTTTTCCTAAGTCTGTTATGTAAACCTGACACCATTATTATCATATCCAAACTATTTGAAGTATCTGCATGAAAAGCATTGTGGAATTGCAAAAATACAATAATGAGTGTTACTTTTTACTTTCAAGACAGAGAGACTGTTACTTCTTTTTATGTGATTTCCTATTATATTCCTCCCAGATCTTTCCCAATGCTATTATAATTCATTTCCAAAAAAATTCTTATCTTTGGCACATTTTAAAATATAAGAATGACATTTTAAAACAGACTCAGTGCAATTTGTTTTTACTGTTATAGTTCTCAATTAAAGCATGAATCATAGGACAAAAATTACTTATTCTTTATTAGATTGTTTATGTATGTTTAACACTAGAAAAGGCACATTGGGGCAAGGTATGACTTTGAATACTGAATACTACTATATTAGAAATCAAACAAATTAAAGGCACCATGTGCAGTTTCTCTCCTATTAAAAATTCCCATAAAAATACACTATTATAGCCAGTATGATAAAAAACTGTTTCAACCTTTGAAACGGCAGAAATATTAATTTCAAGATGAAATATTTATCTGATTCTTAAGATTCTGTGTATTTTGTGTAATACTAAAACATAATTTTCCAAAATGTATCCTACAGAAAAGTAGTTCCTCAAAACATTCAAAGGAGAGAACAATTCTGAGGTCCAATATGTTTGGAGAACATAACATGCCATAGCCTTTTAGGATATTCGACACATAATAAATCATCAATTCATCTAAAAGCATTGAAAAAAAAAGGATTTAAATTTATTAACTTACAGTTTTCCATCTTTAATTCAACCTGGGTGCTTCTTTCTTTGCCTGGCTTTCAATTCAGCAGTACTAGGATAGAATTCATTTACATGAAAACTAAAGTGAGGCAAATATTGATGGGGCTAGAATTATATGGCTTGCAGGGCACCTGATACAATTTCTAGAATCCTCAGAAAGTTAAATTCCCCTATATAAATGTGTGTCTATTTTTCACAAGAAGCAAGATGGGAGACATAATTACTATGGAAACCCTGTTTGTGAAATACTATAAAAACTTGGACAAGCTATTTTATTGATTTGTTTGATCCTATCTTAAAAGGAGAGTTTCCTCCTTGTAAAGTTCTTTAGTTATTTTTTCATATAAAACATAATGGTGTGATCTCCTGATATATTATATATCTTGCTTCCTTTGTTGGGTTTTCTGTTGGGAACTAACATGATCAGGCTAACGTGTGTATTTCTTTTCTCTTCTAAGCCCTTGGTTCTGGCTATTCCACATACACAGTCCCTGACCATGGCCTTTATGTACTGTTTGAGACTCCTAGGCTGCTTAGGCAAATACCATGAAATGGGTCAATTTAAACAACGGCATTTATTTGCCTACTATTATGAGGCTGGAAAAATGTCCAAATCAAGGCTTTATCAAGGTGATGCTTTCTCCCCAAAGACTGTGGCCCATAAGGCTGGATGCCAGCAATCTTTGGCTCTTCTATCACATGGCAAGGCACATGGAGGTATCCCCTGGTCTCTCCCTTCTCTTCTGATTCTTGTTGATTTCAGCTTCTTCCTGTGGCTTTCTCTCTGTCTGAATTTCATTCTCTTATAAAGGACTCCAGTCATAGGTTTAATACATATCCTGATTGAGGTGGACTACACCTTAACTGAAGTAACCACAACAAAAGGCCTTACTTAATGGGTTCACACCTAAGGAATGAATTAACTTTAAGAAAATGATTTTCTGGGGTACATACATCTTCAAACCACCTCAGATACCATACTCCAGTCACAAAGAAGTGTTTCCAGTTGTGTGAACAGTTCCGGTTTCCCTCCTTTACTTTGCATTTCCTCCCCTTTTTACTCTGGATGAAATGAACTTGGCCTACTTCTCTGCTTGGGAAATGCCAATTCCTCTTTCAACAATCTACTCCATGGTAATTTTTCATGAAGTCTTTCCTGATGTTCATTTATGAGTGAAATTGATCACTTTTCCCTTGTACCATTATTTATCCTGTACATTCACTTCATAAAATCAGTATCTTTAAATACTATCTATGTGCTGATAACTCCTTCAGTGACCTCTCCCTGAGTTCTATCATGAATCCAGGCTTGCATATCCCATTGCCTACTTGTCTTCTTCACTTGGATCATTACTTGTGTTGTGACCACCATGAAGAGAAATGATAGATCCCCACCCAAAGTTGTTTGAATGTCAACACTGATAGCACCATATACACTCCAATAGGGTATGAAAAATTGTATTACTAACATAGGGAAGATTCTAGGGAGAGAAAGATAGGCACCCCCCAAAATGTTCTAAAAATGGTTTGAGAAAGTAATGAAAGAGATGGGCTTGAGGTTTTTATGGTGTTTAAGGCGGGGTCGAATGAAGATTTTCACTTATATGAAGAGGCTTACCTGGTTTAAATTTCCCATTGACAATAAAGAAGAGAACACTTGGACTTTTCTATCAACTTGCTCAGATGTGGAGCAGAGAGAGGAAAAAGGTTAAAAGCTACCATCAGCCTTAATTTTCACACAGTCCTAAAATAATGCCTGGCCAGGACTCTAGTAGATTCAGATCGAATTTTGCCATCTGGATGGCAATATGAGATTCTGTAGCTCAGCAAAATCTTCCCTAAAGGAGTTGAAATGTTAGTCCTTCCTTTGTGTAGGTATCTCCATATTCTATCAGTGTTTCTCTTGAAACCTACACCCTTACCTTACCGGGTAAGATTGGGAAATAGACATCTTTTAAGGAGAAAGAGGAAAAGCCAAGGTACTCTTCCCACAGGCTAAAACAAAAAAGACCTTGAAATTCTCATCTTTCACTGTCTAAGTTTATAATTACAAACTGGAAGAGTGTTATGGGATTAGCCCACTTTTATTATGTATGTATTTAGTGATTCTGCCTTAGAATGTAGTGGTATCATCTATTCTTTATTGTTCTCTATGTAGGGATTTAATTCAAAGCTTCAGGAAAATAAGAAATATTCCATTTCACACCTCTTACATGTAGTTCTCAATTTCCTCAGCCACTCCTCCAGACCTAAGGAGTAAAATCTAGTCTTTGCCAGAGAGTAACTTCCACAAATAAAATAATACTTATGTGTCTGACCCAAATTCTTTGACTCCATTAGTGATAAGTCCTAGATGGGGGTCTCTATCCGTGTTAGAAACCCAATGTAGAAAGAGGACATAAAAACTCTAACCTACTCATTAAAATAACAAAAAAACAAAACAAGCAAACAAAAACCACAATTGCTGGTTGTTTTTTTTTAATAAGTTGTAAGTTTACAAAACAATTATGCATAAAATACAGGATTCCTGTACACTACACCAACACCTTGCAATGGTGTGGAACATTTGTTACAATTGATGATCGCACATTTTTTTTTATAATTGTACTGTTAGTTCAAATCTATGGTTTAACTTAGGATTTCACTGTTGGTCTAGTGTAGTTCCATGGATTCTTTTTTAAAATTTTTATTGTCACCATATATATGATCTAAAATTTTCTCTTTTAATCACACTCAGATATATATTTCAGTGCTGTTAATTGCATTCACAATGTTGTGCTACTGCCACTACCAACCAATACCAAAACATTTCCATCATTCTAAATAGGAACCTTGTACACTTTAATCCTTAACTTCCCATACTTTATCACTACCCTGTGCCCTAATAGCCTATATTCTAGATTCTAACTTTATAAGTTTGCTTATTCTAATTGTTTACAAATCAGTGAGATCATATAATACTTGTCCTTTTGTGTTTGTCAGTGTTGTATTTTTTTTAAGATTCTCAAGACTCTCCTTTTCTCTTTTTTTTTTCATTTTTTTCATTTTTTTAATTTTTTAAAAGAGATACTTAGATTACATAAATGTTACACAAAAAAATATAGAGATTCCCATACACCCCACCTCCCACACCTCCCACAACCTCCCACATAAACATCCTTCATTAGTGTGGCACATTAATTGCAATTGATAAACATATCCTGGGGCTTTGCCATTAAGCATGGACCATAGTTCACATTGTAGACCACACGCTCTCCCACACAGTTCTGCATGTTATATGCTGATATAAAATGGCCTATATCTGTCATTGCAATGTCACTCAGGACAATTACCAAGTCCCCAAAAATCCCCTGTATTACAACTGCTTTTATCTCTCCCTGCCCCAAAAGCATCCAGGGGCCACTGGCTCCACATCAATGTTGTAATTTCTTCCATTGCTTGAATCACAATATGTCTACAACAGAATACCAGTAAGTCCACTCTAGTCCATAGCTCTTCCCCCCATCCAGAGGAGTCTGGGATGGTGATGTACACTCCACCTCCAATTGAGAGGCGGCTTATGTCCCATGGGGAAGATGGATGGGATTATCCTGCTTGCAGATGCAGACTCTCTCCATTCCCTGGGATGGCCGTTGTCCATCATCATCTCCCTGCCAGTTGTTCTGGGTGAGTCCAATGAGCTGTAGAGTAGGAGTTTCTGCTCCACCAATGTTCTGGGCCCAGCTGGCACATGGACAGTCCAAAGACTCAAGTCTCTGGATGTACACCTAAAAACTCCAGCACCAAGTATAGGTTTGAATAGAAGGGACAGATGAGTCATGTGCAGGGAAGACATAGTTGAGTCCAACTCTGTCACTCTCAGGAGCACAAACTCCAAAGTAGGGCCCATAGGCAAGGCAGTGAACTCCGGAGCTATCACCCTGACATAGGACCTAGGTGTATCCAGAGCCCTCAGGAGCCCCACTATCTGGGGTGATATCCACTTTGGAATTCTATGAAATCCTACTGAGATGTGCATACGAGTTACCTCTGGGATCACCTCCCGACACATTTTGAAGTCTCTTAGCCATATAAACTCATTTGTCTTAACCTTTTCCCCCTTTCATTCAAGGTCTTTTTCCAGTCGCATTGCCAGTTGGCACTTGGTAGCAATCCCTCCGTGCCAGGGAGGCTCAACCCCGGGAGTCATGTCCCATGCTGGAAGGAAGGTAATGCATTTATATGCTGAGTTTGGCTTAGAGAGAGGCCACATTTGAGCAACAAGGAGGCTCTCAGGAGGCAACCCTTAGGCACCCCATAACAATAGGCTAAATTTCAATTTCAAGAGCAAAGACTCATAAGGCTAGTCATCAATATCATGGGCCCATCAGTGGATCATCCTCCTTCACCAGTCACTGCCCCTGTTCTTGGGGGACTGTTGCTACTCCTTTAGAGAATGTGGAAGAGCTCTCCAGGATGAAAATTCAGTATTCTCTCATTTTTTGAGTGATTCTTCACCCATTGTGACAATGCCCGGTGAACATTTGAACATTTTTATATACCTTATATTTATGCTCAGGTGAACTTCCTCCCATGCATCCACCATCCCTGACACCTCACACCTATAATCCTCCCCTGTCCCTGTCATAACCCTTCTGTGATCCAAAGCTTCTTTAAAGATGAAGCCATTACAATAGCTGAATACAATTAATAGGAAAATGAAATAGTAATGATAAGTTTAAGTGTAAGAGATAAAATACATATTTTTTTAAAAGCTAAAAATAGAATAAAACTAAAGGATTGGGATATTAAAAAATGAAAAATGTTTAAAAAAATTTTTTTGACCTTTTCCCATTCATCACTGCAATATCTGGTATTCAGTCTGTACCATGTCACCTTCCCCCCTCATTCCCAAATGTCTCATTATTTTTCATTTTGTTTTCAAAGAAGTCATGGCAAAGTCACACACAGAATACAGGAGACTCTCATGTAACCAACATCCTCCCCCTTTCCTCCCCCCCATATTAATACCTTTTTATATGTGGATGATAGCATTGTTATAACTGATATACAAATAGTGAAACATAGCTACGAAACATGCTTTACACAATGGTTTACATTTTAGACTGTACACTTTTAAAGATTTTGATATTTACCATGTCCTGTGTCCATCACTGGATGGTAATGAAGAACATTTCCACTGACCACTAAATACCCCTTTGATCTATTCTTTTCCTCCCACCCCATCCCCCTGGGGCCCACTACAACCCCCTGGCTTGACTTGTTGGATAACGAGATTCATAGTTACATGCAACAAGAGGTCTTGACACACTGGTTTGCCCTCCCCTATTAGGAACTGCCCTTGCTCTTGAGAGACTCCTGCCTGTCTATTTCTGAGCATATCGGTCCTCCCAAAGATGGGAGTACAACTCCTTCCCACTCATTATGTGGGTCTCCACCCATTGATACAATACATTATGACAGAATGAATATTCGCACACTCCCTAGAAGCCTGCTCCAGGTGCACCAGTCCTGAATGCCCATCCCAACCAACACTCTAAACCAGTCTCTCCTTGTCTTTTAGTGATACTTAATGTAGGTCCAATATTTAAACTAAAGAATTTTGCTGGTGAAAATAAATTCAGAAAGATCCTAGGGAAAATATTTTCTTCCCTACAACTATGAAAAAGTAGACATTATTCTTCTTCATAAAACTAGTTTTCACCAGTTTTTATAAGAACATGCAGATTAACAGCAGTTTTACTCTCCTTTCAAAATGTGGACATTCATATAAAAATGTATTATGCTGTATTGCTTTCTATTTATCAGACACATCTTTTAAAGTACTTGTAGTTCAGAGTATGTTGTTATATGTTGTAAAATATAACTGTTCACCTCTATGAGTCTAAAATTCTGATTGTTATCTTACATAATAGCTGTTTATACTGCTTAATTTTAAAATTAGCAACTCTATTTTTAAAGGCACAAATGCTTGTGAAGTTTCTTTGATACACTGAATAAAAACCTTTGAAAGTACCATTATTTCCCTTTATTCATATGTAACAAAGAATCTGTTAGCTTCTTTATTGCAACAAAGGGAATGAGTGTTATTGTCTTATTTAAATTACACTGAATAGGGCTGTAGATAGAGGTGGGAAAGTTATTTCACATAATATAAGAATATAACCTTTAGTAGATGTCAAGTTCTCCACCTCTGTGCCATTGTTCTTATAGTGCTAAAAGTATAACATTCTGACCATTTCTTCTTCACTGTATTTTGAGTTGGGGTAATACATTGTCCAACTTGCTGCTGATCTCCTCTAGAACATCAGTAAATAGGGCAGTAAGAATATTCATCATCTCATAGTAAATTCATTTTGGTGGTATACCAACAAAATTCTGTACCACAGAAGAATATCTTTTTCCCAAAATTACAGCCAGTTTTGTAGATATTAGGAGTATTGCTGGATCAGATGGTAGTCTATTAAAAACACAAACTTTTCCTGTAACCACTACTCTGTATCAAGTTTCTACTGTCTTGGTACAAAATCCATTCCTTCCTGTCAGAAATCTTGATCATTCATGTTGACTTTTCCCTTATAAAAGCCATTGTCTCACCCTCAACTGGCTTGCATCAAAGTCTCCCAGTTCATTGTTTAAGACTCCCATCCCTTTTAATAGTAATGAAAAGATATATGACCCCTCCCAACAGGCACAAACAGTGTCTAGAAAAGGCCAAGTAGGGACTGTGTACTAGCAAATGTATCTGGTAGTAACAAGGCAGCATCCCACTTCACCTTCCCCTGCTGGAGATGTGTCAGAGGAGGCCAACAAAAATAGATGATTTAAATAAGTTCCAGAGTTTCATAACATAAAACCCCAAATGCCCAGGTTTCATTGATAATCACTCAGCATACCAATAACAAGAAAATAACAACTCATATTTAGAAAAGAAAATCAATAAATTCCAAAAGAGAAGTAACAGAGGTATTAAAATTATCTGACAAGTATCTTAAAGCACCATCATAAAAATGGTACAACAAGCAATTACAAACATGATTGAAACAACTGAAAACCCAAAAAGTCACAACAAAGAAACAAAGTCTCAACAAAGAAATAAAAGATATAAAGGACAAAATTGAAATTTTAGAACTAAAAACATAAATAACTAAAAAGTGCAAAACAGAACTCAATGAATATGCTCAACAGCAGAATGGAGGGAACAGAAGAAACAATCAGTGAAATTGAAGTTGAACAGTAGGCATTACCAAATATGAACAATAGAGAAAAAACAGAATTGAAATAAAAATGAACAGGCCTGAAAGACATGTGGGATTATAACAGAAGATCTTACTTGTGTGTCATCAGGGTCATGAGAAAACAAACACAGCAGTTTGAGACTTAAACACCCCTCTTTCAACAAATGATAGAATAACTAGATAGAAAATCAGTAAAAATATGGAAAAACTCACACCCTTCATTTGACAGGATCTAATTGATATTTATAGAACTACCTACTTAGCAAAAGCAGACTATATCTTTTTTTCAAGTACCCACGGAACATATACAGAGTTAGATATGTTGGACAATTAAACAAACCTTAACAAAATTAAAAGAACTAAATTTATATGGAATGGGTTCTCTTACCATAATGCAATCATAATAGAAATCAATAGTAGAATGATAGCATGTAAGAAAATCTCCAAATATCTGGAAAGTAAACAGTAGCTTCAAAATAATCCATGGGTAAAAGAGGAAGTCTCAAGGAGAATTTTAAAAAAATACATTGAACTGAATCCAAATGAAAATACACCATATCATAATTTGAGGGAAACATTTAAGGCAGTGCTGAGAAAAATTTATAGCATGAAATATTTACATTAGAGAAAAAAAGAAATATCTCAAATCAATAATCTAACCTCCCTTAGTAAGAAATTAGAAAAAGAAGTACAAAATTAACCAAAAACCAGCAGAAGGATGAAAATGATAAAGATATGAATGGAAAATAATGAAATTGAAAAGACAAAAATGATAGATAAAATCAATGAAAAAAAATAGACAAAACCAACAGTTATCCACCAAGAGTGACAATAAAAGAAAGCAGACACAACTTATCAATATCAGGAATGAAACAAGGAATGTCACTACAAATCACTCAGACATCATCAGAGTAGTAAAGGAATATTATGAAGAACTACATGATATATTTCACAACTGGGATGAAATGAACCAATTCCTCAAAAAGTATACACTATCAGAACTTACTCAAAATCAGATAAATAATTTGAATAGCCTAATATTTATTAAGGAAATTAAATTTGTAATTTAAAATTGAGATCACAAAAAATAATTCTCCAGGGCCATATAGTTCCATTGGAGAATTCTAA
>JAQZBX010109857.1:0-10424 GCA_029593785.1 Cabassous unicinctus
TGTATTTAAAAAAAAAAAAGAAACTGTTGTACAGATGTTAGCTGTTGCTATACTTATTATTAATATTGACTGCTGTACAAGTGGAGATCCAAAGTAATTAAATAAAAATTACTTTGAGTACCTATAGGTAGTCCCTGCTCATAAGACACTCATAGTCTGGGGAGGGGACTGGCAAGGAGGGTGGCAGAAACGGAGAAAACGAGAAAATCAAGCGTGGAAAAGGCCAGTGAGGGGAGCAGGCAGAGGGATTAGATGTCCTGAATCTGGGAAAGTTGAGGACTGAGAGGGCATATCAAATCATCATCAACGTGACATCAGTCCCCAACAGATTTGCTCAAGAAGTTCAGTGTGCATATATTAGACCCATGAGCATCCTTGAAATCTAGGGTAAGTTCAGGGTAAGTTAAAAATGTATTATTTAACTTTGTAAGGAGTTGCAGCAGAATTCCCTGGGAAGAATGGCAGCTCTATCCATCAAAATCCATCAGTCTCTGGTCACAACACATGTCCTGGAAGGTATAACTAATTGATCTCTCTGGATTCAGCTTTAGAATCCTTTCCACACAGGACCACAGACTGTGACGACTGACAGATGAAATTGAACTTTACATTCCCTACATTTATTGTCTCAGCCCATTAACTGACATTTGTAGCCGGCCTTTCCCCGGCTAACGTCACTTACTGGTCACCAGGGGCTGTAGTGACCTCACCCCCACCCTCCTTTCTGAACAGGGCATAAAAATTAATCTTCATCTTAAAAACATAAGCAGGGAAGTGGATGTGGCTCAATTGGTTGGGCTCCCGTTTACCATATGGGAGGCCTAGGGTTCGATTCCCGGGGCCTCCTGGTGAAGGCAAGCCAGCCTTTGTGCTTGCCTTTGTGCAGCTGTGCAGCTTTGTGCAGCTGTGGTGCGGTGAGCTGGCGCAACAAGATGACACAACAAAGGGAGACAAGCAGACACAGAAAAACGCACAGCAAACGGACACAGCAAGCACAAGCAGCAAAGGAGGAATAAATAAATAAAAATAAATCTTTAAAAACAAAAACAAAACATAAGCAGTTTGAAGATTTACTAAGAAACTGAAATGGTACAAAAATAGAACACATACAGAATGATCTCACCTTCTTTAAGTCTTTTCAAGACACTCCTCAATGATGCCTACTGTACCCATCTTATTAAAGATTGCACTCCTCCACCCTCACATTCCCAATCCCTCTTACCCTGATCTTTTTGTTTCATAGCCTTTATCCCCCTTTATAATATCAATCAATCAATCAATCAATTCATTAACTAATTACAGTTTCTTGTTATTGTTTCTCTCTTGCCACTAGAATGTAATCTCCATGAGGGCAGGGACTTGTGTGTATTATCTTCTTCCTTGGATGCATAACAAGCCTTGGAACTGTCCCTGGCACAAAGAGGTGCCCAATGAATATTTACTAAATGAATGGATGTACTAAATACCACTTAAGGGAGATGCCCCAAAGAAAAGAATGTTTTTCTGCATTGTCTACTGTATCAGCGGTAGACTTCAGCCTGCACTCTGCCCCCTCTCCTTTCTGGCTGGATCTTGGGTCTCCCACAGAGCATGCCTTATTCTACACTATTCTATTTCTGTCTGGCACAGACTTTTTTTTTTGGCTCTAGATAAACTGCTGTTCTGGCTAGATGACCACAAAGTTCCTCTTCACCCTTAAATTTTGTGTCTCTCATATGGCTTCCTTCTTTATCCTGAGGCAGTTTACAGTTCATGTGAGAAAATCATGAGCTCCTGATAAAGAATAATTGATTTTTTTCTACGTAGCCACACCTACTTAGCTTATCAGCTTCACCCTCTCACTGAAGTATGACTGAATGATTAATCAGCCTAATTGCTTGCAAGAGAAGGGACTTCTACATTCTGATTATTTAAGTTTAATATCCCCCCCAATTTTAGTTTACATTATTTCTAAGATGAAATTTTTTTTATAATAACATACTTATTTCACTAAGAAGTGAAATAGGATAAAAATAAAATAAAAAAGTTTTAGTGTGGGTTACTTGGATGTTTGGGAAGTTTATCTCCCTCACCTTTGAAACTATAATTCTTCTTCCAGGCCACATCCCTGGCTGCCACTGGTCAGAGAGAGAATGACCACGTCATGGGCATGACACCTCTACAGAATGTGGAAAAAATAGGAGGTGTGTTTTCAAGGATGGAAAACGTGACGAAGTAGCATATGATTTGAGTTTATTTTGATTAGACAGGAAGACCCAAAACAACCATTTCCAAGGAAATAATTTCTATGAAATGTTTTTAGAGTGTGTTTATGCCTAAGGATGACTCATAAGAGGAAATGAACTTAAATAATGTGGGTAAATAAGTCAATAGTCAGACTTAGGAATTTGACCCTCCAGTCAATAAACAAGGAATGGGCCATAGGGGTTAGGGAATGAAGTCCTTGGAAAGGAGAATGTAGGAGATCATCTTGACTATCTCCAAGAAGAAGAGATAACCATTTGCTCTGGGTGGTTTTAACCAGAGACTGGAGCAGAAATGGAAAATTAGAAGTCCCAATTACTTTAATTAATTCAGCCTTAGTTAAAATAAAATAAAAAAATTAATCCATAAATTATAGTGGTTAAAGGGAGAAAAGTTATCGACATAAGCATTTTTGCTAATGTAAAGTACCAGGCTAGTTACTTTTTCTTTTTGTAATGAAGGACAAAGAATATCGACATGTCAGGCCACAAAAATAGAGAGAATGCTAATTAGGAAGGATACAGATTTAACTTAAATTTAAATGTCTACTTATTCTTTATTTTATCATGAAATTGAGTTCCTGACTAGGTTGTTTGCAAAAAGTTCTACAGTGATATCCTACTTCTTAAAAAGTTCATTGTTGTCCCCTGTGAAATATCAAAATTCTAATTACCGTGAACCTTATTGTAGAAAACTGCATTTGTTGAGAATGTTTGCTACAGAAAACTGATCACTTAAAATTATAAACTCTGTTTCACATGGAGATAGACTTTGCTCATCAACCTTATAACATTTATCTCACTGACTTTGACCTTACTGATCTTGTTATAATTAAACCAATCAGAATAAAAGCTGAGAATATTTTCTTCCCAGTCAAAAATGTTTTCTTTTCTTCAGTTAGACATTCATCTTTGCAAGGTTTTTGCAAGTTTCAAAGGTAAATGGTGTTTACAAAAGATTTGTTTTTTAATACCTAATGCAAAGTCTCAATTCTTCCACGCTGGCAGCCTGTGATATGAAGGCCAGTGAGACACACAATCTAACTTTTAGCGTCATGATAGGGCTGTGTTTAGAAGCCAGCACCTGGAATGTCTCAGCAAAACTAGGATATCAACTCCTACATTAATGCCTTTTAAAAAATTCCTTCTGCCTACTTTTTCTTTTTGTAAAACTCTTTCGTAAAACTCTAAGTTTTTTGGTACTTTAAACTTTCTTTTTATTAGAGAAATTGTAGGCTTACAGGAAAATCATACCTAAAACACAGAGTTCCCATATACCACCCTATTGTTAACACCTTGCCTTAGTGTGGTATGTTTGTTACAATTCGTGAAAGCACATTTTTATAATTGTACTGTTAACTGTAGTCCTTGGTTTACATTAGGGTTTATTGTTTGTGTAGTAGTCCTGATTTTTAAAAAAATTTTATTTTAGTAATACATATGCAAACTAAAATTTCGCCTTTTAGCCACATTCAGATATATAATTCAGTGCTATTAAATTCACAATGTTTGGTGGTGAGAGTAGCACAACACTGTGAATGTAAGATTTTTATTTTTTAAGTGTTCTTAGTATCACACAAATTTCCTTTACTACGAATCCTTCTCTGTCCATAATGTGTGTCAAGTGTCAAGGGCCCTTTTTGTAAGAATTACCACATCTTTTTATGCAGTAGTAGATTTTTTTTTTTTTTTTTTACTTCCCTTTTGCTTCTAAGAGGAGACAAGTATAGTTATAAATATTTTCTAATGGCTGACTAATGGCTGAACTTACCCCTTTTTGCTCTTTAGAAATATCCAACAGGTAACAACGATGAATAAAATAAAGAGGAACACACCCAAGAAAATGCCTAGGCAGTAAAACAAGGAAATTAAATGCAAGGAAAATATAACCTAGAGTAAATTCTCTTAAGATCTAGTCCCATTAGAGGTTCCCAATGATTTTTTTTTTTTTTGATGTTTTAAAGCAACCATAAATTCTGCTTTTAAAAAACAACCTCCACACAGATTTATCTTTCATATTTTCCCCCTCCTCCAGGTTGAATCTAGAGCATGAGTTTCACTATCACAGGATTATGGTTAAGGGTTTAGCAGAGCAGATGTGTGACCTTTAGTACCACAGCATCCTTTCAGCAAGTGGGTAAGAACCTGCACTGGGGCTCCTGGGCTCCAGCTCTCTACGGTGCTCCTCTCGCGTAACAACTAAGCCACAGATTATTCTATGCAGCGAATCTATAATCCCCTTTGAAACAGACTATCACAAAAGCACTCCTATTACACAGGCAGAGTACAGAAAAGGACTTGGAAAACTGGTTTTTGTGGCTTTCGATTTGTGCAAACGGCACAACCACTGTCCTGAAGTATATTCCCAGGTTATAAAGCAAAGAAGAAGTTGCATTCTCCAGTCATTTTTAAATAAAGAATTTTTGACCCTGAAGAATGATTACTCATTTGTAATGGTTCAGGGATAGTAAAGAAACTTACATGAAGAATAGTCACTCTATTTACATACAAGGCTACCAGTTTTACCACACCGCCGGCCTCCACTTACCTTTTTTTTTTTTTCTAATTGAATTTGCAATATGATATTCTGGGCTGTCATTTTTACATTTCGTTCCCACTAAGTAGATACTTACTGTAAAGATGCTAGAGTTCTTCAGCAAACTCTTAATAAAACTTACCCACGCGGAGAGCATCACGTGGGGCTAAAAGGAAGACAGAACCACAAAAAATTAGCCTGGAACATGACATGGTCAATAGGAGCTCTCGGCCAGAGGCAAATCATCCTGACTTTTTACAAAAGCACAGCCTAATTTTTGTCTAATATAACAAGCTATTGGTTTCACTTACACAATCTCACTTTATCTTGCATAACCAATGAAACCTGATTTTTCTTTTTAAATTAATATTTTTGTCATGAAAGTACTATAATCACAGCAGAACATTTATAAAACAGAAAAAGAAAAATATTACCCATTATCCTAAAACCCTAAAATATTTTGGTATATTCTCTTCCAGCACATTTTTTCATGCACTAAGTTTTTACATAGTTATATAATAGATAGAAATGAAATTACACAGGGGCAAACCAATATCATCTATTCTGGTGGATGTATTAGAGTTATTTAATGTATTAGAGTTATTTAATGTATTAGAGTTATTTTCATTGTCATCCAACCCTTGATAAAAATGCAAACAAAGTATTTTTCTTATTTTACATTATTTCAGTAGATTCCTATGAGGGTTGGCATGAACATTCATATTATTCTCTAGATATGTTGCACAATTGTTTTTTTTTTTTAGGTACCGGTGGACCTCGTATGTGGGAAGCTGGTGCTCAACCACCAGCTCTCCTGAGTTGTTTTTTTTTCGTTTGTTTGCTTGTTTGTTTTTAGGAGGTACAGGGGATTGAACCTGGGACCTGGTACGTGGGAAGCAGGCGTTCAACCACTTGAGCTACATCTGCTCCCTTGCATAATTGTTTTTCACAAAGGTTTTAGCAAATTTACAATGGTACCTTTGAAATATGAGGATATGAGATATCATCACATCCTTGCTTTTTATTGGGTGTTCATGTAACTTTTTTGTAGTTGTTAATTTAATGGGTAAAAAAAATACTTTGTTCTTTTCTTTTTATTTATTCAGTTCTAGTGAGGTTAAACAGTTTCCGTGTATTTATGTGCCAGCCTCAAAAAATAGGAACTCCCTTTTTCTGAACTCTGCATTCTAAGACAGTTTATGCATTTCCCTGTGTCTCTTTCAGGGCTACGTCTCGCTGACCAAGATAACGGACAGAAGTGAAGACATTCCATCTACCATAGAAAAGGCTTTTGTGAACTAAGAAAATCCAGAAAGTGAAGGGAGTAGCAGAAGACAAGCCAAATTGGGCTGGAGCTTGTGAAAAAGAGTCCCGGTGGAAGAGAGAGAAGGCAGGTTCTTAGAAAGCAGTTACTCTAATGAAATGGGACCTTGGAGGGCAGCAATGGGTAAAGTAGATTTTAGACATTTTTATGAGTCCTTGAATTTCTCCAATATATACAATAGAGATACAAGCCACAAGGACATAGTATAATTCTTCTTTAAACCTCTGAGAGATTCCAATAATGTCTTCTCTTAGTCTTTATATCTTCTCTGGAGTTGAACTTATTTGTCTTTCATGCAAACCATGCTTGTCAGTTTTGAGGCTCCGCTAAACGGTGAGTTATATGTATTAATTGTTCTGGCTGCAAAGGAGAGCTCAAGACCTTCCTCCCTAGACTGTCTAAGGAAGATGTTGATGTGACTCAAGCCTCTGACAAAATTGGACCACTGAAATGGGGGATGTGGTGGATCTGAGAATCCCAAGAAATTCTTCATACATTCTTGCATTGCTCCTTTCTCTCAATTCTCCCCATGGTGCATTATTTCAAGCCTGGATCACTTCCCCAATCTACTTTTCCCAGCTTCCTTTTTAGGAAGGTCTAGGGTTGGTATCTTGCACAATTTGTTTGATAAATATGCTCCTTTTTTTTCTTTTAACTTCAGCCTTTCCTATGGCTTGATTTTTATAACTTTCAACTTATTAAAACTGGTATTTATTGCAAGATACAAGGAAAGGTTCTAAATGTGTTTTTTTCAATGCTAACATATTATTTGATCATCTTTCTCTTTCCCATGGATATATATCTCAGTTATTATATTTTATCTTTTTGATAAATTATTTATAATAACATTTATTTTATTAATATCTACTTTGTTCCACTTATTTATATTTCTATTCTTGTGCGGATACAAATTGATATATGTATTGTGGCTTTACATTTTGTTTTAATATCTGGTAGGGTTGATCCCCCAATTATCTGGATTTTCCATCACTCAAAGCCAGATCTTCAGCATACTCTAAAAGCATTTGGTCAGTAGCCAATTGGCTTTTTGCCAAACAAGTGAATATAATTTTATATTAAGGAGTGCCAAGTTTATAATTCAGAAATGTTATTTTTGAGTCTGATGAGTTAATATATTTAAGGGATTAGCTGTGAAAATGAATCTTGAACAATCCTGGTCTATAACCACATATTATAAATAAGTGTCATAAAAGTTGAGGATGGAAAGCCCAGCACTAACTTGGATTAAGAAGGATTTTTCATAATTATTTTGCTCACCAGCTCCTTGATGCAGACCAACTCACTCTTTAGCATTTTGTATCTTATAAAACCCTCCAGTAGCCAGCAGAGGGCTACTCTTCCTCAGAGCTCAGTAGCCCATGCTTTCTAAATCTGCTGTAACCAGCATTACTGTAAAATTCTGCAGCGTGCAAAAGTGAGGGGGATGCAATAGCTGCCCTCTGCAGCTTGGAAGGCAGGTGCTTCCTGACTCATGTTGAAACATTTCTTGAAGCCCTACTCTGTTATGGATGTGCTCCTGACTTTGAAGCCCCACAGACCCTACACAAATCATTACTGCCTGATCCATGTAACAATAGTGATACTGACAAAAGGACCAGAGGGGGCCCTGTGGAGAGATGGATGAGGCGAGCAGTATAAGGAAGCAACACTTGCCTTACTCTCATTGCCACTGTTTTTTTCCCAGAAGAGCTAAGGACTCATACTGTTCTCCTTCGTTCCTAGCACATCACTGCGAACACCACAGTGTACTTGAAGCTTGTGTGGATAAACAGGACTGGGTAGATCCACATTCCTTGCTCATGCACTTACGGGGTTTACAAATGGCCAGGGGAGGGTCCCATCTGTCATCATCCTGGCACTGGCTCTGGGAACTGCCTTCCAGAATATACCCATCTTCACACTCCACAGTAACATTATCTCCATAGTGATATACTTTTAGAGGCTCCAACTTGTTCCGGATTCCATTCGTAAACTCTGCGAGGCTACATTTTACCTCTGAAATTAGAAAAAAACAAACAAAACTGATGGTTTATGTTAACTGTTAGTTAAAAAAAAACCATAATGGAAAGATCCCAAATCTACTTTGTCCACAGCAAAAATAGGGCATGTTTTCAATCAAGAATTATTGACTTCTCCCAGTATCTTATGATTTAAAAATCCTCTGACTTTCATTTCTCGTGTAAAATAAGGGGATATGGAATGTGCTTCTCATCTACCTTTAAATTAACAACTCTGCAACTGGAAGGTTGAAGAAAATTTGTAGTTACGAAAACCAAGTTGTAGCCCTGGATCTACTTGGGATTAACCGTAAGGAAACAGGAATCTCATAATTCTCCCTAGATATACAACACATACAGGAATTTTGCCTCTTGTTTAAATACATGTTTCTAGCCCATTTCTATATGTGGAACAAATAAGTTAGTAAATCATGATTATGAATTTAAAACAGTATCTTTTTTCTATTTAATTTCTTTATCTCTTTTAACTCTTCTCTTGTTTTGTTTTCTTTCTCTGCCCAGCCATCAACACCTCCTTTTCAGTTGTTGTAATAGTCTCAAAATTAGTTTAAATTCTTGTTTTCCTTTGTAAGAGACAACAAAGGAAAGTGGTATTACTCAAAGTGTGGTATGTAGCCTTCTTATATCAGAATCTTCTGGTGCGTTTGTTAAAATATAGACTACTGGATCCCACCTCAAAACACCAGAATCAGAATCCATGGGAAGGGAGCTTATGAATCTGCTATTTTAACAAGTTTCCTGCATGATTTTGAAAATTCTAAAGATAGAGAAACCACTGCCATAAAGCATGATTGAACAGTTACTAAACAAAATGAAATTTATATAAAAGAAAAGAAAGCAGTTGCCAAAAGAATAGAATATTACCCCTTTATTTTCAGGACATGGACTTTCACAGTCTTAATTGGTACCATTAATTTTTGCAATATTCCCTGAATATTCATACTTCTTTATGTAACTAAAGCAAAGAGGGATGAACTTTCATGTGTCAGTAGAGTCGCAGAAACTCTGTATTTTGTACAGTCCAGTCTTGCAAATAAACACAAGAAAGTCACTTACGCTCTCCGTGGTGGGCCTCATTTTCTGTATCTATGAAACGGGAGGGCTAGGAGGAGTGGAGCGCTTCTGAGACTTTCAGGGGTAAGAGGGCCCTATGAGCCTGTGAGCAGGGGAGCCCTAGGACAAAGTGCTCCTTCACATGAAACGAGGGCACGTCTGAAGTCCCTCCGACCTCATCCCTGCCCTTAGCCTCATATTTAAAAAATAAAAAATAAAAGAATAAAAAACAAACAAAAAGAAAAACCATGTCCCTTATAGTTTTGTAAAGTCAAAAGAACTATACATTTAAAACGAGATAGTACAGGGTGCAGTGATTAAAAGCAGAGTCTGATCACAATCCTCAAACCACATTCCTGTGTGGTCTGGGCTAGTTCCTGGACCTCTGTAACCTCAGCTTCCCCCTCTGTAAGACTGCAATGATAATAATCCTGTCTTGTGAGATTCTTTTGAGGACTGGCACAAATAACTTTTGTAAAGACCTCAGTACTGTGCCTAGTCATGGCATATTATTTTTAATTGCTGCTGTGTCACTCTTTAGAATATTGACAACAAAGATTTTTAAATTATGTGTCATTTTTGCACACAGAGAGGAATAGAGGAAATAATTCCTGCGGACTCATTCCATGGAACAAATCACATAAACTCCCATCTTCGATCATGGGGATTACAATGAGGCTCCAAATCCAGTAATTCCGAGAATTAATTGCTCTCTAGCTCTTTTGCTCATGTTTGGTAGATAAGAAACTGTCTCACTTTAGGCTTCAAATTTTCTGATAACAAAGTGCACTTCTAGTCCCTTATTTACCTTTTAAGGGTATTTGTGAAGATGACCTATGGAACTCTATGATCCTTTAGAGGTATAATATTCTATTAGTTAAAAGCCAATGAAGCGAATATTCTCGCTGTCCTGATTTTGTGATAATCAGGGTAGGCTAAACATTCGCTATATTAGAAACCATGCATATGTCCCCAGACTTAGTTTTTCTCCCTAGGTCTGGTTTTTAGAATGCTGGTGATAAACTAAGACTGATTTATTATATGACCATCCTGTATGGGAAAAGACTGTAACTCTAGCTATCTTTGGTCAACCTTAAGAGATATAGCAGGGTGATGGATGTGGCTTAAAAGGTTGGGCGTCCGTCTCCCATTAGTAGGGACCTGGGTTTGATCCCTGGGACCTCCCGGTAAAAATTTAAAAAAAGAAAAATATAGAAGGCGCATGGGCC
>JAQZBX010109858.1:0-10426 GCA_029593785.1 Cabassous unicinctus
GAGTCTTCCTAAAAGTTTACATCTTGACCAGAGTGGTGGTCACACAGGTGTATACATTGCTTTAATAAATGCATTAAGCTGTACAGTAAAATTTACTCACTTTACTGAATGTGTGTTTAGCTTCCATAATACATATCTTCTATTTTGATATTGCTAAATATTCTTTTTAATGAAAACAATAATAACAAAATTCAATGCTTTTTTAAAATGGTATTTTTTTTAAAAAACATTATATATATATAATGAAGAAGCAGCTAGATTTTCCGTGCTGGGATTTCTATAGACCATATAATCTCCTATCATCAGTTGGATTGCCGAATCACTCAAATGGTAATATGTAGCTTTCTTAGGCCATATTCTTTTTTTATAATAACTGAGTGAAGGAGTCTAATAACAGCCCATTTCTCTTTAGGGAGGGGGTAGTTAAGGAGAAAACATCTGTCCTGATAATGGCAAGTGATATAACTAATCTGGTCTTTCAGTGAATGAATGAGTATATGACTAGATAACAAAAGAAAATCAAAAGCCCACGAAAATTTGGCAACATAAACAAAGGAAAACATCACACTCAAGCTATAGAGTAGAGCACACATTTGAAAAACTACAAAGATGTAAGGTACAAATTTTAGTAACCATCTATGCTTTCTAATTTTATGTAAATTTGGACTTAATAAAAGATAAAAGGGAAAATATATTAAACTGGTATAAGATATTTTATCGAGAAGTAAGCTGATAAATATGAAAATAATAAAGCTTGACTAGAGATACTATTATTCAGAATCACTTGTGTCTAATATCAAATGAGACATGTTGCAAACAGTGCCTCACATAGTGGGGCTCCTGAGGGCTCTAGAGACATCCAGACCCTATAAACAGGGCAGACAGCTCAGGAATTTGGCACCCTGTCAGTGGGTCTTACTTTGGAGTTTATGCTTCCCAATGTAATAGAGTTAGACTCATTTATAGTTTCCCTATGCATGGCTCTTCTGCCCCTTTTATTTGAACATATAATAAACATATACTTGATAAATACGTGTCCCAGAGACTTAAATCTTTGGTCCGTCCATGTCCTAGTTAAGCCCTGACTCTCAGCAGAGTTGCAACACTTACTCTCCAATTCATTGGACTCACCCAGAACAACTAACAAGGATAAGACGATGGACAACATCTATGCCAAGGAACTGAAAGCAAGATTGTCCCATCCATCTGCCCCATGGGATCTAAGCCCTCTCTCAATTAGAAGCAGAGTGGGCATCACTATTCCAAAATCCTCAAGATTGGGGAATGATCAATGGACTAAATTACTTATTATCATTCTGTTATAGATATTATTATTTTAGGAATGGAAAAAATACAGAAATCAAGGACAGAAAGTTAAATGGTTTTGTTATGGAGGAAGGAAAATCATTGTGGGCTCTGAATTTTTCTTGACAACATTAAATATTGGAAGATAAAGTAGTAATAACTACAGATCTTGATGGATTGTGACATTAACCAAGCTCTTCTACACAAGAAGATTTACTAATATGGAAAGAAAACAACTGCAATAAAATTAGCAAGGACACACCTGTGGAGGCGGCTGACTGAATATAAGCTGATAAGCAGAGGCAGTGAAGAAATGGATCAAATAACTGTAGAATGTGAAATTCATGATATATATTTTTTCAAAGTAATTTGAAAACAGTTAAATATAAAGCCAAGTCTAATCAAGAGTTGTGAATATGGTTATAAAATAATTCAAACATAAAAACCATTGACATAGCAGTTAAATAATGCAAAATATATATTCTATTAATTATAAAACAGTTCTAAACTATCAAATGCTGCCAAAATCTAGGAAGTAGTTACAAGATCAATAGACAGAAATGATAGTATGGAATTTTGCTAACCTACCTTGGAATGAGTTAGTATACACTTTATTTCCTTACATGAATAATTAAATACTGACTGTTTTCTATCCTAAACCAGAGTTAGAGGTAGTTTATATATTTTTTAAAAAGCACAAAACTCTGTAGCAAATTAAATAATAGAAAATATTAAGTATATAACTCACAGGAAAACAATTCAGTAAAAAGAATAACAGTAAATGGAAATCATAAAATAATGGAAGACCAAAAAACCAGTTTGAAAATGCTGAGATTATCAATATATAAACTATCTACAGAAAAGAGATGTAGAACAAATCTAATGAGAAAATTTTAAAGTGATGTGTGCAGAAAGTCTGTATCAGTAAAATGCAAACTAAAAATATTCTTACTTAATAGATACTAGATAAAGTAAAATGTAGAGCAAAAATTTTAACCTAGTCAGAGAAGATCTAGTATTTTGATACTGAATAGAAAAACCACTATGATTATGATAAAAATTTTAGATTAAATGACACTGTATCACATAAAGCAAAAATTATTAGAGTTTTAAGAGAAATTGTTAGAGACATTAACAATGAGTTCCCTTTTAACACATCTCTCATTAGTTGATAGGTCCAGCTCTCAAATATAAACATAATCGAGCTGTGATAATTCATATTCATCAAAAATTGTGCTGTGAATACATCTTTTTGTCCTAAAGTACTAGCACATTATGTACTGTAAAATCAACTATTATAACCAGTGGAAACCTCAAGAAATTCCACAATTATATAGCATGAATCTATTGTGATATATAGAAACTATGCATTAATAACGTGTGTGTGATAAGATCCTCTTCCAAAATCAAACAAGAAAAGACAAAGATCACTTATCTTGACTTTTAGAAGGCTTTTATTATGTCTCAGTTAATATTATCAGCAGTTACCTTGTTAAAAATTTAAGTAATGTCGTTTGTTCCCTGAATGATCTCCTCTACTGATTATTGCAGTTGAGGATAAAGCAAGAAAATCATTGCTCTTGCAGTTGTAGCTTTGTCCCCGCTGGGGGTCAGCTCTACACTCAGTTTTGTATGACTCTTTCATTGGTGGTTATTGTTAAGTCCTGTATTTTTTTTCATGTTGAACTGCATTCTCTGTTAACTTACTGACTCCTCTTTCCCTTTTCCCCATACCTACCCGACTACTTTAAAATACTTAAGACCCAAATTTGCTTGAAATGATTTTTATCAGAAATCCATTTTACTTATAAAGAGGTTTGACATCTCAATTTTGCACCATTAATCTATTATTTCACTTTATTTTCATTTCTTTTCAATGTGGAAATGTATAATGGGTTAAAATTACATTTCCTAAATTGGTACTAAGTTGAAAAGAAGGAAACGTTGTCTTTTTTAATCTTTTCTTTGCTATAGATGTTATTGAGTTTTGTAAATATGAGATATCAAGGATTGGTTTATGGAAACATATCACCAAATTTAATTTTAAAACAACAATGAGCTTTTCAAATAATTATATTTGATCCTCAGTATTCGCCGATTCTATATTTCGGGCACTTTTGTATTCATGATCGTGCCAGATCCTTTGTGGACATGTGCAGATGGGGAGGTGGGGATTGGAAACCCGGTGGGCAGGTTCCCAGCTAAGATGGAACAAAGCTATTCTCTTCCTTCTTGTTTCAGCTCTCATACTTCATATGATGTTTAAATGTTGCTCTAGAACAGGGGTTCTCAACCAGGGGTCTGTGAGCTTGAATTGAAAAAAACCAACTCGATTAGATGTCCAACATGATATGCATGTTGTCTTGTCAAATACTAAACCACAGTTTAATGTTCTTATTCAAGATAAACAACAACAGTCTACACATTGACATGTCATTAAAAAATAAAATTTAACTTTAACTCCCCTATATTTTTGATGTATTGCATTATTATTTACTGTGTTAAGAAGGAAACACATATGTATAGTATTATATCATATGTTTTTTATTTTAGTAACTGTATTTCAGTAACTAAAATACTGATATGTAACTGATATCCTTTGTAATTTTATTTTATGCATTTAAAAGCATTATTCTTTTGAGGACGTGTTCGTGTGAGTGTGATGTATTTGTTAAATAATACATAGTGTAGGGTGAACTTAGTATAATTTTCATTTTGATGGAGCATGTTCTGAGTGCAGTGGATAACTGTCTGCAAAAAACTTAATAAGGATGACGGATATGGTTTTATGATGCCGTGGGAAAACTCAAATTTCTAAATGTTTGCCAAAAATGACCGTTTGAACAGATGTTGAACCGTGTTAGGTCATCAGATACTGAAATTATGAGAAAGTTGTAAAATGTTATTTTAAGTAATCCTAAAATTTAATTTAAAGACATGCCGATGTTGAATGTCACAAAACTATCTGCCACTACATTCTGAGGAAGGGTCCGAAGTTTTCACGTGACTGGCAAAGGGGTGCCTAGAACAAAAAAGGTTAAGAACTGTTTTTAAATAGGTTTATGGGGTTAAATGGGAACTGTCTGTGAAAGGATGGTAACCTGCAAATTTAAGGAGGCAGCCAAATATATAAGGCATCTTTATACAGAAACTCACATAAAACAAGGATATTTACTGATTAGTTGACTAACTAGGGAACCTAACCCTGTATTTCCCCTAGGGTCAATGCTTCAATATTCACTAATTCACTGTTCACAGTTACTTTATAGACAATAATAACTATGAGTGACAAAAATTAAATGCAGTTCTTTGTGGAGGATATTTTTGAATATAGGTTTTAACATTTGTAACTTGAAAAGTGTTCACATGTGATGAATTCCAATATAAAATTTGTACTGCATTTATAACATAGCATTTATTTCAGGTGCTGTGTTGCTGTAATATTAAGACTCTGATATTTCCAAATAAATGTACAGCTTGAAGTAAATTGATTATGTACTTAGAAGTGGGATATACAACACATACATGCACACACACATAATTTTTCCTTTCTTTCTAACATATAACTTTAAACTATATTAACACTGTAAAATTATAAGAGTAATAGACACTTATTACAAAGTGATTGATAATACGTCCATTAACCCATTCCTATGCATTTTCCTTTAGTGTAATGTCAATATTTATGTTATTTTTGGATGTTAGAATATATTTATCTATTATTTATTTTATAATTACTATACCAAGTAAGGCTTCTAAAAGTGATCTATTTCAAATAAATAACTAAATACTCAGGAGTATAAATATTCTTTAAAAAGTTATCTATTTGTGTGTACATTCTTGTATTTTTCACATTACACACATATATCCAATCATTGAAAGACACAAACACTATCATTTTCAGACTTGGAGTGGCTTTTGAAAAATAGACTTTCTGCACAGTACTAATTTCTGGATATGAGTGAAAGAGCAATTACAACAAAAATAGTTCTGATCCTCTGCTTCACTTGCAATTGATACAAAGTGAAGAAGAAATTTAATTATTTGAAAGGTGGGACCTAATTTGAGTACCTCCTCCCTCACCTCATGTTTGGCTATTTCTGGCTGATTTTTATAGTTCTTATTCCTTAAGTATCACAAGTTTTGCCTCCTTTTCTCTATTATGGTTAATTGTAAACTATTATGAACCCAGTTAAAGTATTTCTTTTTACATCCATGTGATTTTTAAACCAGTGTAGTAGTTCTTCTCTTTGTTTTCGTTTAGTTTATAACTGGTATTTATAACAAATTATTAGCCAACATATCTACTGTGAATAAAATGGGGGTATTGGCTGTTGGAGAAAGAGTATTTGAGGTAAGGATTTTCTTGCCTCTCTCTGAATCAACACTGGCTTCATTGTTCATCTATAGTGAGAGAGCTAATCAACATGGTGAGATTCAATGTAAAAAAGCAGAAAAGAATTTTCATAAAAACACAAATATTATAAGATTTTATGTCTTCTTGAAGCAAAACCCTGCTTTTTTTATATAATCGTAACAATGAAACAACCCACTGTCTATTCATCCATTTATAATTTGCTCACATTTCAATAGCTGGCAATTTAGAATTAAAAATATGATCATTTTTTCCAAGAAGTAAATGTAGCCTAGAATGAAGTTAATTTTCTAGTTCTGATTTTCATGGCTCTTTGGATGTAAACATGGGGAGTCATTAAATTCACAGTTCAGCTTTTATTCTTTGCCCTTTCAATTCTCACATTTTTCTTCTACATTCAGAGGATCAAAGAGGATGCCTTCAGCAAATGTGCCACATTATAATCCTTTATTTTTAAACTACAGGTTCCCTACTCCTGGTGTGAAAACATCTGCTTTTCCAGTGAACTGTGCTCATTTGAATAAAGCTTGAAAAAACATTTTTATTAGCCTTTGCCAAAGTGCACTTATAATTTTGTTTTAACACTTTTATAGAACAGAAAAATAATAACAGGTCCTTAACACTTCTCAAAAGAAAAGACTGTTTTGATAATATGTAAATAATATATTCACCAAATGAGCAATGCTACAAGTTACTCATTCAAACGTCTAATTTAAGATACAATTATGGACACTCAGTCCTCTTGTGTGGACCATGAAAATTCTAAATTGAAGTGAGTATGCTATAGGTAATTGTTTACTATTTAATCACACTTATTTAAAAACAAATGTGACTAGTATTCATAACTAATGTGAAAATATTTTATTGCCATCTCAATAAAACATTCCCATTCTTTCTGTAGTCTTATGGAAATAAAATTGTTTATTAAAATTATTTACATAAGAAGAAAATAAACTCATTGTTTCTGAAAACAAATTCAATGTTTCAATATATGCTATAAAGAAAAATGGTCATGCAATTATTGCAGATTCTTAAGACCCTTCCCTTGTGAATATCACTTAGTCATTTATCCAGTTTGCTCCTTGTATAGATATGTCCAGACTCTGTGAATTAAATTTAAATTTGTATATAAAGCTTCAGGAAATTTAAGCATTTTGCAGCATCAAATTTTCAAAGAATATGTATTTATTCTCTCAAAATATTTATAATCAATTCTGATAAATTATTTTAGTCATTGATTCAGAGTATATCAAATACTTACAGGTGACATGGATAATAGGGTTTCTTATAACTTACTAATACTTGAAAAGCTTGCTTTTTATATTAGTTGTTCAGGAAGTTCTATGAACATGATTGGTTTGGGAACTTTGTGTATATATGATAAAATTAACAAATTCCATTCAGTGTAAACCCAGATTCACCTCATAAATGAATCACAGAGGTGACTCAGATGGCAAATTTTTATCAAGTGTCAAGAACAAGCAGAAGCTGATAACTACAGTGCAGACCACATCTGTTTAAAAAATATATATAGTAAATCTAATAGCCAAATTACCTAATGTTTGGTCAACAGTATATGAAAGGCTCTCTCTGCCTAGAGGAGCCCACACCAAAATTCTTATGTATTTCTGTCTTTCTCTCCCATTTCTCATTAAGTTCTGTTCTTTGTCCCATTTCCCAAACAAATTCTTTTTACTGGCTTAATTTATGTGTTCATAAATTCTTTTATGCATCATAGCCAAGAACCTAGAGGAATCTAATGTTTCCCCATCTTCACGTGTATACTTTTTGTTATTTTAAAGAGCACATAAAATTAAAAAAAAAAAATACAGGAGGCGGATGTGGCTCAAGTGATTGGGCTCCCGTCTACCATATATGATGCACCAGGTTTAATTCCTGGGGCCTCCTGGTGAAGGCAAAGCTGGCCGCTCATGCACACAGAGAGCTGATGGCCCACTGCCGTGGAGAGCTGAAGGCTCACACCCGCGGAGTGCAAGCGCAGCAAGATGACACAACAAAGGGAGACAAGCAGACAGAGAAAAATGTGCAGCAAATGGTCACAAGGAGCAGATAGCGAGTACAAGCAGGAAGGCGGGGGGAATAAATAAAAACAAAACTCAAAAAAACAGTATAAGAAAGAAGCTTGACAAAACTATAGAAAAATATTACAATAGACAAAATATACCAGAGTTTGAATATTTTATTGTCTGATATCCTCAGTGTGCCCTTGAGAAATAAAATAGGATGGCCATTTTACTCTTTTCCCATTTGAGACCTTAGACATATAGTGGCTTTATCCCAGAATGATCATTTGACAGACACCTGGGCAGTCATCCGTCAAGAATTAGGAAGGAATTGAGCTTGAGTTCAAATGTATCAATCAAACAGTTGACACTGTGATGAACACATGGGAAGACTGTCACAGATCTATGAGCCACCAGTAATCTCATGAATGATACCAGAAATGAGCCAAGATGTCAGGAGAGACAGCAGGTAAACTTAAGGGTGAGGATGCTGTCTGGTCAAGTCTCTGTAGGCCATTTGGGACACCATTGTCCTTTTTAAGACCACACAAATATAATTCTTAGGTCATTAGGAAATAATTCTGTAATGTAAGTCATGGCTAGAAGGGATCCTACATTTTGGATAATTGATAATACGAAAGGGCTCATTTTTACCATTTAAAAATGCCAAAGCACAGATGAATTATTTTTTTTAATTAGTTAAATATTTTTTTAAAAAAATACTTCACATTTAAAATAAATGAAATTGTCATACCGTGGTAAATCCAGCTTACAGGTCACCTCTTTTCATACAAACATGCAATCTCTGGGATGTTTCATTAAGCATGGAACTAAAATTTATGACATTAAGGCATTATCCTTTTACAATGAAATTTTGAAGCCCAGAAATTATGTTAAAATTTATACTTCTAGAACTGATCTTAGATAACAACCCTGAAATATGTGTTTTCTACTATATTTTTAATGCAAATCCAACAGAACTTGTGCTCATTAACTCCCTTAGAAATTCCTTGTAATTTTATGGCATTTTTACAGCCAAGTCTAAAGTTCTCCACATATATGACTAAGTTCTTCTAGGTTTTAATGATCAACTGCATTACCAAACACAACTTAAACTTGTGGCATAGTTAAGTTCACAAAAAATTAAACCAAACCAAAGGGAAAGCCCATATATGTATTTCACCTTAGTCACTTGTGGCATTTAAGTTGCTCCAGAAACAAAACTTCCCCATATTTCTTGCCAGTATCACTTAAAAAAAAAACAAATGGAAATGTAATAGAAACAAAAATTAAACCTGATGTATAAAATATAAAATATTTTATTTAAATGAAATTAATTTCATAATTCAAATTGGTATCAATTTTAAAACATCACAGTCAACTGATTTATCCCAACTTATTATAATTGATATAGACATTTTTTTTAAAGTTGCTTAAAATTCATTTAAAAAACTGAAAACAGTTTATGATCATTGTTATGCTACGTGGACCAAACTCTAAAAACCATTATCAATGAAATCATGCCTCTCACTGGCATCCAAACACATATTAATTTCATGCTTTTACGTAATTATCTGGCAATCCAAAGAATATTCTTGAAAAGCTTATTAACTAATTTATAACAGGGACTTTACTTAGTGCTAAGGTCAGAGTAGTAAACAAGACAGACAAAATTCTGAGCCTTGTAAAGTTTACATTCTACTGGAAAGGAGAGAGACAGCAAATAAATATATAATAAGTAGCAATAAAATATATAGTATCTAAGCTGGCGATCAGTGCTTAAGGAAAAGTTAAGCAGTGAAAAGAATGCTGATGGGGGGGATTGCAATCTGAAATAAGACCTCAAGGAGTATGTGATTTCTGAGCCTAAGAAGGATGAGGAAATGAGCATTTCGGATATATTGGAGAAGAACATACATGACAAAAAGAACCTGTGCAAAGATCCTGAGGCAAAATCTTACCAAGGGAATTCAAAGAACAGCAAATTGGTCAATATGCAAGGCAGAGAAGTAAAGGGAGCAAGGGTGTAACAAGATGAGGTCAGGTGTGTTGGGAAAAACAATGGGGAACACATTTCTGCTTTTACTCTGAGATTTATAGTAAGTTATTTGTAGATTTTAAATGGAATAATAACATGATCTGACTTAAGTTTTAACAGGATCATTTTGGCTGTTGTATGAGAAAAGACTGTGGGGAGTCTGATTTCATTTAACTTCTTCAAGTTAAATTCATGGCAGATATTGCCTAACAATATTGTTGTGGAATTGAATAAAGCAGCACACAAAAGACATGTTCAACCCCAAACCTGGTCCTGCAGGCATGCACCCATTTATAAATAGTAGCTTTTAAGATGTTATTAGTCATGGTGTACCCAAACTGAATGAGGGTGGGTCTTAACCCAATATGGCTGAAGTCCTTATAAGCAAAGGAAATTGGACACAGAGAAGCCACCAGTGAAGACACTAGTAAAGCAAAAAGCTGGAAGTCAGTGGACCCCAGAAGAAACTGAAGATGCCACCAAGCGCATTGCCATGCAACAGAAAAGACAAGGAACCCCAGTGATCACTGGTAGCCAGCCCCTGAATGTCACATTATTCAGGAAGAAAGCACCACTCAATTTTGTACTTCTCCTAGCTTCAAAACCATGAGTCAACAAATTCCTGTTGTTAAGCCAACCCACTGTATGGCATCTGTTTCAGCAGCCAGGAAACTAAAACAGTTT
>JAQZBX010109859.1:0-10423 GCA_029593785.1 Cabassous unicinctus
ACAGGGCAGACCAAACCTGGGAGTCAAAAGCAGGGTCAGCCCCAGGCTCTCTCTCCCCTCTCCTGTGGAGTCCTCAACAATTAGTCCAGGCTAGAAGAGAGGGAGATTGCGAGGGTCGGATTTCTCCAGTCCTTCCTAGGCTCCCAGGGCAAACTGCCGTGTGGAAGGGTCCGTGGGGCTCCGCAGCCCAAATTTGCGGATCAGAACCTGAGTCAGCCTAAGGCTGTGTCCCTTTCTCTCCCCTTTCCGGGAGTGGTAGATCCCTGGAGCCCCCTTTGTCTGTAGTCGCAGGCCCAGAGGCCCGAGGATTCTAAAGAGTGTGGGGGAGGGTGCCAGCAGCAGCTGCCGCTGCTGATTAAAAACTCACGGTTCTGGTTCTGTCGTCGCGATTTCTCTCTTTTGTCCCTCTCTCCTCTCGGTGGTGTGCAGTCATCCCCTGCTGTCCTAAACCCTAGAAGATCTATTTTGGGTCTGTTTCAGCCTGTTCTCTAGCTATTTTTCTGGAGAAGAGATTCCTGTGTGTTACTAGTCAGCCATCTTCCCGGAAGTCCTGGATGGTCCGACTTCATTTCTTCTTATAGCTGCATAATATTCCATCGTGTGAATAGACCACAGTTTGTTTATCCATTCATCTGTTTGATGGACAACTGGGTTGTTTCCAACTTTTGGCTATTGTGAATAATGTCGCTATGAACATTGGTATGCAGATGTCTGTTCCTGTAGATTTTTTTTCCTTAAGTATAAATTTGCTTCAGTGGAATATCATATTTCTTTGGCAAAGTCATCATTTATTTAGGTCTAAGAATATTTATTTTTCCTGAGAAGGGGCAGTAAAAGAAATTTATATTGTGGACTTGGCATCCATGCACAAGTGTCCAGTTTTATATGTGCCAGGAAATGTAACCAGCTAGAAAGTGCCATGAAAATGCTCCCATTTATATCTGAATTTGTATAAATGTTTTCCTTTGTGGTTAGGTATATGTTTCTTCTGTATGTATTTGGGTAGCCCTTGAATCTGATAGTTTCCAGTCAGTGCTGCCCTTGAAGTTACAGCCAGTTTTTCCTAGCGCAACTCCAGATTGACCCTCACATCTCAGAAATTTTAAAACTGATTGTGACTAGAATAATCTCTTCTTTCTACAGTGGAAATTTCCTTCAGTAATGAAATACACAATCACAGTATCACACTGCTTGATGGTCTGAGAAGATGGACGGCATCTAGACATGACCATCAAGATGCGACTTTTAATTCTCAAAGACCTAACTATTTTGCTTCGTGGGGGACCCAGGCCTTCACCTCTGGCAAACATTACTGGGAGCTGGATGTGGATGATTCTTGCAACTGGGCTCTAGGAGCCTGTAGGGATTCCTATATAAGGAAGACTGGCACTCTGATTGAATCTGAGGAAGTATTTCTTCTTTTATGTGTGAAGGAGGATAATCATTACAGTCTTTTCACCACAGCCCCTATATTCTGTCAGTATGTACAGAAACCTCTGGGCCGTGTTGGTGTGTTCCTTGATTTTGACAGTGGAAGTATGAGTTTTTTGAATGTTGCCAAAAGTTCACTCATATGGAGGTACCCCGCTTGCTCCTTCAGTTTCCCACTTAGGCCTTTTTTCTTCACTGGTCCCATATGATCAGTGGTAAGTCAGAAACCTGACTGTATGCCTGGGAGCTCCTTATCTGAGGGAGCCCTTCTCTATTGAAGCAAATAATGCCTTGTCTTTTAAGCTTGTTATACTTTAATGTAATATCATCTTATTGCTAATAAATATGAAGATAGTGCAAAATGAAAAAAATTTGTTGGTTCACTGTTCTTTAAATTAAATTATCTCTGTGGTCCATTTCTTATAATAGTTGCTGTGGTCGGAGTTATGAGAATATGCATGTGTATATGTGATTCCACCTAATGATCTAATGCAGGATACAGACTTTTCTCAACATAGACCTGGTTATCTACAATGCTCATGTCAGTCTAAAATGTCATTCTCCCTTGTCTTAATCTAATAAAATCCTACTTATCAATTCACCTCCAGGGGGGCGGGGAATCTTTACAGGGAAATCTCTTCTGACCCTAAGGACCAGGATAGGTCTGTCTTATATAGACCCAGGGTAGCTGGTTCTTTACTTTTGTATCAGTATAAATTACAGGAGGAAAAAGACATGTCTCTTGTATTCATTGCTATACTCCCAGCAGGTAGCACAATGCCTAGGACATAATGAACACTTAACACGTATTTGATAAGTGAATAAATTGATAAATGAATGAGATGATTGCCTTATTTGCAATAGGGTTTGATTATAGTGTGCTGCTCCATTATCTCTGATATGGTGCTACATAATATACAGTAGCTTCACCAAATTTCAGTTCTGAAATTTGAGACTCATATAGTTGTGAAGATTTCCAATTAAATAGAATAACCATTGAAAATGACACAAAATATATACCAATGGGATAGGCAAACAATCTTTACAGGTGATTCTGATCTAAAGTTTGAGAATCCCTGAATTAGGCTGATTTAAAGATCTAAAGGTTCAGTAAATTTCTCACACCTCAAAATCAAGATAATGCTAGAAAGTTTGATTCAATAGGGTAGACTGAGTATTTCCTAATAAAGAACAAATTTTAATGGAGGAGATTAAGTTCTCAAACAGAAAGTGGAGATTTCAGAAAATGAGTCAAAATTTGGATAATTTTTTTTTTTTTCACAGAAGACAGTGATATTTCTTGAAATCATTCACTTACCACAACAGAGAAAGAACTCCCTTTTTTCAGTTTGGAAAATACTGGAAACAGAAAATAGCCAAGAAAATATTCTAATAATCAGATTTGCAGGTATGTTATTTTTGGATTATTTAAAACTCTGGCAATACTATTGTAGAAGATTCCAAGATGTTGCTGCAAAATATAAATTTTGTGATAGTTATTAAGGATGTCAGCAACATTAGATTAGAGCAGTGTGCTTTTATGGGCCAAAATATCAAATATGTAATCCCAGACATCAATGACAGATGTTATGGTCTCATGACACTGTAACATTTAGCTGTGGCCCATTGGTGCTGGGGTGGGGAACATGTCAGAGTCCAAAGAGATAGCTAAAGACTCACCTAATGTATGGATAGCTGATTTATGAGTAAGTAGGCAGATATTGTAAATGTATGCAAAAAGACAAAATTCCCAATGAATATGCTGTGATAGTTTAACTCATGCACAAAAATCAATTTCAGGAGTATCAAAAGTTCAACAAAAAGAAAATCCCTTATTTATAAAGAAGCAAATATAGGAAAATATCTTTTTGATGTTTCTGTTAGAAACAGATTTATCAAAAAACAAGCACAAATTAAATAAGGAGAGTAATGACCAATTTAACAAAAATATTAAAATTTCTGTCATCAAGAGACACCATAATAGGAGGGACTCTCTTAACCCAAGGCACTGGGTGATGCCTGGCTGTCCTGGCTCCGGGGCTTGTAAGATCTTGGATCTGCAAGCATTATGCGGACCCAGTGCTGAGGTCTTCAGTCTAAAGTTGGGGGTGACGGGCGCTGGTGGACGCAGGGTCATGAAGAATCTTTGTGGCCACCAACTTAGAAACCCCTGAGCCCATCCTCCAGGTTGACTGAGTCACTACCCCTTAGTCCAAAAGACCCAGTGCTCGCTCCTTTCCTAGTGACAGCACAAAAGGGCTTCTAGAACTTCCTACCTGGTAATTCCTGACTGACGATTATATATTATATATATATATATAATAAACAGCTCTATAGCTCTATAGCTATTCAAGAAATTGAATTTGTGGTTTTGAAAACCTCTCCACACATGCCTGTTTCCAGCAAAGATGGAGTAGCAAAGACTGAATTTACTCTCCTATCTTAAGCAAGCAGAACAAAAAAGAAAAACAGAAATAAGATATAAAACAGAAATCTTCAGACGTTGGGCAATAGGCAACAGAAGACAGTGAACCCTTTGTTTTGTGATTGTACCTGCTGTTTACAAACACATTTTAAGGCTTTTGATAATCTTGTGGTTATTCATATACATTCCTTGAAAATTCAATCTTGACAAAAATGTTTAAAAAACAACATTAAGATGCTTCTAAGGATTTGACCATCAAAAAAGCTGACATAAACTGAATGAGTATACAATGCTATGTGCTACATTGAAAAATTAACAATTTATCATAAGCAGGCCTTTCCTGAGTGCTTTTGTTTTTACAAACCAACATATAACAAACTGCCTGTTAAATTTGTGTGTTGTTTCTTGTTTTGTTTTGCTAAGTGTCAGATGGGCTTGTATACTTCCCTGGTTCCCCGCTTTTTTTTTTTTTAACATTTCAATGTAAACTTTATTATAAAAGTAATACATAGTAGCAATAAAAAATAGAGTGGTATAAGGAGATTAAAAATGAAAATTTAAAATCCTCCTCCCACCTTCAATCTTCCAGAGTCACAAATGTAAAGTTTCTTTGAATTACTGAAATTTAATAAATATTCTAACAAATTACTAGGCGTTGTTTCTTCTCTATTGGTCTACTTTATGTAGTGTTGAAACCCATTAAAATACCAAATATTACTATGAATGTTACAGAGGTTGAAGTGTAAACTCTAACTTTTATAATAAAATATGGTTAACACTGGGTTGCCAAAAGCATATTTCTTCACTTTTAATGTTTATTCTTCCCCATAAAATATTTTTCAAATACAGAACCTTTATTTATCACCAAAATTTTATAGTCTTATCTTGCAAATGCAGCACATATATAATTAAACAGTTGGTAAACATATATAGAGAGAGCAAAAATAAGGTCCACAAGGTATTGCTATTTAATGTATCCGTCATCAGGTTGATCATATTTGACAGCAAGAAAAATAATAACTGGTTTCTGTTCATAGCTATGATTAAACAAAGACTGGGTTCCTTTCTTTCAGCTTTAGGGTCTAGAGATTCTGAATGTTTTTTATTTGTTGCAGGTGGCTGGATACGTTTCCAAGAACCTGGTACTAGAGCTCCTTTAATTATAAATTTAGTAAAATCCAAAATTATATCACCCAGTAATAAACTACTAAGAAGGATCAGGCTAGAAGCAACTATCCAAACACAAAATGCTAAATTGACCATTCTGTGAGATACTGCTTCTACATTTGTCTGAGCTATGTAAAGAGTTATAAAGAGGCCAATAGCTGCCAGTAGAAGACAACATGTTACTTTTATCCAGCCTTTGATTTGTAACCTGTTTTTAATCACATATGACCCTGTTTGCACACCAGCCTTGTGTATTGCCACATACCCCAAAGTAGAGATAATTCCTTCTCAGTTTGCACTTGATAAACCAACTCTTGTGCCACTGCCATCAGTGCCACACAAAATTAGCTTTCTTAGCCACATAAAGTCAAGGGCTAGCTGGTATAATACAGTAATACTGATGGTGACAATCCAAGATTTATTTTGGAGGAAAAAAAGTCAAAAGCAATGATGTTATCAGTTTCACAACTGTTAAGGTAAAGAAAAGTTACAGTGAACTCCACACTCAGTTAAATATTCCTGATAGTCTATGGACTTTAATGACTAGTCCTATTCTTAGGAAGACTAATGGCTGAACAGATTACAATGACTTTGTAAAGTAATAAAATCTGGACCCTTTCATATTGGGTTTTCTCCTGACCTCTGGACAAACAACTGCAGTCCCAAAAACGAAGCCTCCTACTCCAAATCCATTGCTCTTGTCCCATGGAGCTCTGTTTTGGCCAACCGTCTGGGGGAAAAGTGAGAAGTCCACAGCCAAAATGGCAATACCAGAAAATGCACTGTTAAATACACGGAAACAGGAGATGGCTGGAATGTGTTATGATTCTAGACTGATTTTCAAGAATTTTTCAAGGATTATCTGGACAGGTACTCACTTTGGCATAGCAAGTCCTTCTGTGGTATATCTGATAAAACAGCCCTGTCCCAAAGATAATTACCATGAGCTGCTCAAGCAGGAAGGATGAAGATAAAACGGTTAAAGTGGCCACCATGGGGACTATTAGGAAAGCAAAATCAATGAAGAATTGAGTTCTCCGGGTATGTGAAGAGGAATAACAGATGTGTTGGGAGAAAATGATCAGGAGTCCTCTGCACAAGCTCTGGGTGATTTCCAGCACGCTGGTTCCATTGAGGTTATGGGCAAAAGCTTCCTTCATCTATCTGCCTTCGAGACATTTTTTTTTTCTCCCCTCACGATAACAAATCAGTCGGAATCGCCGGGCCTGGAGTCCTTTTCATGAGAGACACTCGCCACAGCCGCGCTCAGTCCTTACACCTCACACGCTCCCGGCGGTCCCAGCACCCCCGGGACCGACAGAGGGTCCTCTCCAACCTCACCAGCCGCACAACGTGGGAGCAATTTGCTTCTGCTCCCCAAGCGGCGCTCCCGGAGCAGCGCAGCCTGCTCTTCCGTGCCGGCAGATTCCTCGCGCGGTCCGAGGATGGCGCCAGTTTCCCTCTTAATATGGGCGGGTCCAGCTCAGATCACCTCAGGTCCTTGGCCGTGGGCCGGTCTGTCAGAGCAAGGCCCCGGCCCAGAAAGGCGCGTAGCCTCATAACTGTGCCTCCAGCCCCCAGGCAGTGTCAGGGCTGTGGGGTCCGAGGGCCGGGTGCAAGATTCAGCCATGCCGTCTTCGGACTGTGAGGGCCTGGAGATTCGAGGATCCCTGCTTCCCGCGCCGCTGCCTCCCGCGGAGCACGGAAGGCCCTAGCTTCACTCTGGTTTTATCATGGGGTCCCGAAGTTTTGCCCCAGATCACCTCCCAACCCCGGACCCCCTCCCAGTTCTTTGAGAGAATAATAGCGCATAGAAGAGAGATCACTCATGGAGGTCCACTCCTGTAGGGAAAACTACAGCTGTCACCCCAGAGCGCTGCCTCTTACTGCATACCCTATCGAGCCTTTCTGACAGCACAGTGATGGTCCATGCACAGGCTGGGATAAGTACATGGACTCATTCCTGTGAAGAAAAAGATCCCCTTACTCTTACCGGTTCCAAAGATATCATTAGCAATCCTCTGAGGATGCTTCATCAGAATCCTCACGATTAGGTTGAGAGAGTGTGAATTTGACTCCTTGCACTGAAGAAGATGTAAATGCCACCTTATTTTATAATCTGATTCTCATAACATCTCAGTTCTGGTAGAATATGTCATCTTAGTCCTAACTGTGTGTTTTCTCCCTTCTACTTTCCCTAGGTGAGCCATGTAGTAATTCTTACTTTTTTCCTGCAATTCAATAGGTGCCAGATTTTTGGAACATGGCAATTGCATCATATGAGGCTTCAGCTTGGTATGTCCTTTCGATGAGGCTCTTTCCCCTCTTCTCCCTCCACTTCCAATTGCTGTCTCTCTGATGAGATTGTCTGCTTCTCCCATAGAAGACCTGGTATAATCCTCAGATTCTTAAGATTGTCAAAATTATAGGCAGTGGTAATAGTTGTCTTCTTCAACATCTATATATTTTTTGACACATCAATTTTATTGATACATATTAATAAAGCATACAAATCATCCAAAGTATACAATCAATAGTACGTGGTATAATCACATAGTTGTGCATTCATCACCTCAATCATCATTAGAGCATTTTCATTGTTTTGGTAATAATAATAAACAAAAGACAAACAAACAAGAAAATTCTTTGCCCCTCCATCTCTCTATGCTTCCCATGCTATTTCTGGCTATTCTGGCACAATTATTTATTAAGCAATTTTATTGAGACATATTCATATACCATATGATCTATCCAAAGAGTATAATCAATGGTTTTTAGTATAATCACAATGTTGTGCATTCATCACCATCTACATTAAGTTTGGCAGCTAATTCTTCCCCACTCTCACCACCACTTGTGGATAGGTAATATAATTCCTGAATGTCTTTTAGTAAAGAAAATAATAAATACAGATGGAAAGAAATATCTCACTAAAAGTATGAGTCCACCTCAATGAAAATAGCCTAATCAATACTGAACTTCTCATGGCTTGGATATAGTGACAAACTCACCTATTCACTAAGTCTCCCAGTACGGGTAAATAGAAAGAGAGGAGGCTTCATTTTTGTTTTTGTTTTAAATTACAAGATTGCTCTCCTGTTCAGTATAGTCTGTGGGTCTGAGACTGGACTGGAACATCTCTCCACTTTTCTAATTTATAGCTAATTCCTCGTCATTTTCCTTTTCATTATAAAATGAAACTCAGTCTCATATTTACATACACTTGGTAAAATTATACTCCTTATAAGATTTAAACTTAGAACATGTTCTTGGATTGAACAATATGGAAAGTAAAGTGGTGAGCTGCTGTGGTTTGTTACATTCTACAAGATTCACAGCTGTCTCCTCAAAGTTCTTTTTAGGGTATGTGGGCCCCAAGTCTAGGACTTCAAAACAGAAAATGGAAAGGTAATAAATTTTGTAAAACCCACCTTTCCACATAGTGCGAAGCAAAGATACAAAATTTAATTATCTATTCAAAAGCTGCTCTACCTCCTGTGGAAATCTATTTTTACTACATCTTAGTGACCATTGTATTCCATTTTTGTCATACTGCATTTTCTTGTGTCTGCTTATGTATCAATGGTATGTATTGTCTTATTCAGAAAATTAGCCAAATATTTATATTAATTCTTCAATTTAGCAGGAAATCCTACACTCAAGGACATGCTACCCAGTGGAGAAACAGATGAAACTATTTTTCTAATCAGGGGATGTTATGATTTATATCATAACATTTTAAATTACTGTAATGTCTGCCTAAGCTGGTGCTGAGGGTGATAGGGCCTCTTGCTTAATGCTCCACCCCCATCCCATGCTGTGGTTATGTTGGTTTCTTCATTTAGACTTATCAGATTTTTCTGTTTCTTCCCAAATAGATCTCATCTGCATCAAGAGTACCTCTTGCAATGGAAGTATAAATTTGAGCACTAAAGAAACAAAATGGTAGTTTTCAAATACTAAAACAGGGAAGTTTAGTACATATGAGATAAATTGGCACTAAAGAAAGCCAATTTCCTTATGAACACAAATGATCAAATCTGAGATACCCATCAAATAAAAGCAAAATTCTTGAATTTGGAAAATGTGATCCATTTTCAGAGGCATCTGGTACTGAAATTTCATGTAACCTTATCAATTTTCAGAAATGAATCTTGCCACAAATTTAATTTTGAAATGCTAGCCTTCAATTCCCATATATTATTTATATATATCATATATATATATACACAATGATTTAAAGCAGAAACAAGTCATATCCTAGATGTACTTTTTTTTTAATAAGAGTTGCATAATACAAAAATATTGGTTGTTCCATCTAATGTTTTATTGTTGGATATATTCAGATAAAAAGCAGATGAAGATTTAACTAACAATTATAAATTTAAAAGGTAGAGTAAAAAACAAAATTTTAAAACTTTGAAGTATGTTATTGTAGAATAAAATTTTTAATAATGTCATTGCTTTGGTTAAAATTTATTTTTGAACAACTGTGTTGGGACAACTTTCTTGCCTCCTAAATCCCCAATTGCAGAGTTACATTCTGCCAGGCTGCTAGCATCTAACTGTTATTTTATGTACTTTGCAAATCTATTCAGGCATTTTTACACCTTTCTGAGTGTAACCTAATTAGCCATTTCTGAATCTTTCTGAAGACAGGCAATATCAAGAAATGGGTAGTCTTTGGTAAGTCTAATTAATCATAAAACACACTTGTCCAGCGAAGACTTCTACACCAGAGAAAATTGACTAAATTTGCAGCTGCCTGGGCTTTGGAGAGCTGAGAGTTATTGCTGCCTCCCTAGTTTCTGAATTTGTCAGGTATTCCAGAATTCCAGGAGATGCTGGGGAGTATGGAATTTAGAGTAAAATCATTCCTACTCATGTGTCACTTGCAAAAATTCTTTGACTTTGCCTTCAGCCTACTTGGGACCTCTTTTGTAGTTCTTTAGACTGACTGTTTTCTCCTCTTGGTAGTAGATATCACTCTGTAATCTGATAGGTCAAAGCACTTAACATTACTTGCAAATTTGGGAGGCATGAGGTTTTTAAAAAGCCATAAAAACACTGCTAAACAAAATCAAAGAAAACATAAATAAATGGAAGGATGTTCCATGTTCATGGATTAGAAGACTAAATATTGTTAAGGTGTCCATTCTTCCCAAAATGATTTATAGCTTGAACACAATCCCAATCAAAATTCCAACAACCTTCTCTGAAGAAATTGAAAAGCCAATTATGAAATTTATATAGAAGAGTAAGGGGCCCCGAATAGTCCTAGCCATCTTGGAAAAGAACAATGAAGTTGGAGAACTCACACTTCCCAAAAAAACTTATTAAAAAGTCACAGTAAGACTTCTGGGAAGATGGCAGACTAGTAAGACACAGGGATCTCTTCTC
>JAQZBX010109860.1:0-10431 GCA_029593785.1 Cabassous unicinctus
GACTTCTTTTTTTTTTATGATTTTCCCCCCTCTCCCTTGCCCTTGTTGTTTGTGCTTGCTGTCTGCTCGTTGTGTGCTTCTTTTTAGGAGGCACCAGGAACCAAATCCAGGAACTCCCATATGAGAGGTAGGTGCCCAATCGCTTGAGCCACCTCTGCTCCCTGCTTGTTGGATCTCTCATTGTGTTTCCTCATTGTGTCTCTTTGTTGCATCAACTCTTTGTTGCGTCATCTTGTTGCATCAGCTCACTGTCTTGCTCCTCTTCTTTAGGAGGCACAGGGAACTGAACCAAACCCGGGACCTCTGTGTAGTAGGCAGGTGCCCAACTGCTTGACCCACATCTGCTTCCTGCAGCTAGACTTTTATGTTTGCATTACCAAAGCTGCCGAAGTATCATTTGCCTCAGCGATTAAATGCAAAAATGTAGGGTAGACCTATTTGGCCTTAAAAAGCACCCAGAAGTCTTTAGAAAATTGTTACTCAAAATGTGACTCATTATGGATCACCTATTATTGATTAACCCACTAAATGCAGATTCTTAGACTGTGCCCCAGATCTTCCAAACCAGAATCTCAAAAGTTTCAGGGCCCCAGAATTTTCATTTTAAAACAGTCTGCAGGAGATTTTGAGGGACTAATACAAATGTGAGAATGAGTGCTTTAGGGGCCAAAAACTGGAAACGACATAGTACTGATGATGGAATATAAAGACAGAAGCCACTTTCTGGATATCCACACTAGCGGTTATTGCTCAAATGACCTATCAGTGCAGCTTTTGAAATGATTAAGAGGTGTGTGTTTGTCCATGTGTGTGTTTGACACTGTGTGTATTTGAGAATGTGTGTACACATACATGTGCGTGCATTTACGCTGCAGGACAAACACGACTCTCCAGCCAGTCCCCCCTGGAATCGTGGCAATACCAACAATTGCATCTGGTTTCCATAACTTTGCTCAGACTTCCACAGAACAAAGTTAGACATCCTCTTGTCAAATTTGACCCCTAGGAATTTAATGAACTTTTGACTGGAGAATTGTGGTAGAGTCTGTTGAAAAGTTTGCTTTAGCTCGTACTAATTTGCAAAAGTAAAGCAGCTTTAGAGAATGCTTCTCAGGGATCTCTAAGCTTGACACAGACTAAAATTAAGAGTCAGAATCACTACAAATTAGCAGGATATCCAGTCCATATTTTGTAATGATTTATTTGCATCTGCATGGCATCAATAGGCTCAGAGGTGCTTTCATTACCTTTCAAACACGTTTTGCCTGCAATGTTGAGTGTCTTTTATTCAAACACATATGAGCAAGATAGATGCAGGACAAATGACAGAAACTCTTAGCTTTCCTCTTGTTCTTTCAGTCTCTTTTCTCCTGGGTGGGTCAAGTCTTTGGATTTCCATTCAGTTCACTTCAATTCAACAGACATTTATTCAGTACCAGCTGAATTCCAGACAGTATCCTAGGTGCTGTTTGTATTTGCAGGCCTGAGCAGGGGCAGGGGAGGGCCAAGGGAAAAAAAGTGAATGAGACCCTATTCCTGTCCTCAAAGTGTTTCCAACCATGGACAGCCCATGAAACAGCTACATAAAAAACTATACTCTACTCAAAATGTAATGAATGTTAAAACAGAAGTTTACCCAAGTTCAGAAAGAAGGAAGGATTATTCTTTTGGAATGTTCAGGAAAGTGCACTTGATCAGGGTCTTGAAGGAGGGGCAAATATTTTTGTATCCCATTTTCTTGAGACTTGAGTTATCATCCTATACATGTTTTTAATTCTGTGTTGTTTGCTGAACATGTAATCATAATAGCGAAAATGTATTGGACACATTACTTTTTGCATATATTAACCATTTAATCCTCATAATGGCCCTGTGAAATAAGAAACACTATGATCATCCGTAGACCTCAAATGAGGAAAGTGACACAGAGAGAGATTAAAGTAACAGGGACCAAGGTCACACAGCCAGTAAGCAGCAGAAACAGGTTTTGATCCCAGGTAGTCTAGCTCCAAACCTGGAGGACTTACACACCATGCAGAAATGTATAAAAATTTTACAGTTTTACATATTATGCCACCAACTCCCTGTCTTATGTTTTGCTTTTTTTTTGCCTACATAAATATTTTTCAATCCAGTTTAGCATCCTTTTAATTTCCCGTCAATATTTGTACAGCTTGGTGAGAAGGATGACAGTACAGATTTAAAAAATGTTTTGTTTTGCTTTTAATCTCAGTAATATTTAATATAAAATGGAGCAGGCCCAACCTGAAGAACACACGTCTCAAGTGGGCCTTTTCATCCATGCTGCTGGTGTTTTGTCCCAGAGGCCCACGGAAGAAGATCCCATGGCTATGGCCCACATTATTGGAGATGTTATAAATGTGTGTTTAAGTGGTTCTCTTTCACTGTGACCACTGCACCACCTCCTGCTAAACCCTCCTTGGACACTGTCAACAATCTAGATTTCTGCCCCCGGAAAGCAAAAGCGTCTCAGATCCTTTCACACTTTTGTGTTTTCAGACACTTGGAAGGGCAAAGGTAACGCCATGTACTGAGTACTCAACAGTGGAAAGCAACATGCCATGGGCATTGAGAGTCTTAGGACCCAGATAAAATAGGAGTCAAGCCCTGTTTTTTCCACTTACTAGCTGTGTGCCTGTTTAACCTCTCTGGACCTCTGTGAAATGGGGATAAGAATATCTTCCTGACAGGGTTGGTTTGTGTTTTTTTCCCCGAAGGAGTAAATGTTTATAAAGCGCTTAGTGCTAAGCAACTCATAGTTATAAATTTTGTGATTTTATTATAATGGGGAAACACAGTATGGAATGAATACTTTGAGGGTTGGAGGGCAGGTATCAAAAGCAAGGAGCTCAGAATGGTGTGCCCTACTGCAAACGGTGTCATGTCCTCTAGGACTTTGTTTTTCCATCCGGCCCAGGGAAAGTGTAATCTATCACATGCATTAATGCAAAATATTTAGGGAGAGAAAAGCTGGGTAGTTGTGCTGGGTGCTCTCCAACCCACTGCCCCAACCCGTACCCACAACTCCACCCTATGCTCCCCACATCTCAGGAGCATATCCTTCTCTGAGGGGCCTGAGGCCTGATGGGCTTTTAATTTCCCCTGAGACTTCCTCTTTGACCCGTGAGTTATTTAGAAGCATGTTTTTAATTTCCAAATATTTGGGTGTTTTCCAGATAGCTTTTTATTATAGATTTCTAGTTTAATTCCATTTGGTCTGAGAACATATTTTGAATGATTTCTATTCTTTTAACTTTGTAAAGCTTTGCTTGATGGCTCAGGATATGGTCTATGTTAGTGAAATGTGTCATGTATGCTGAAGAAGAATATGTTGGGCGGAGTGGTCTAGAAATGTCAATTAGGTCAAATTGCTAGATAATGCTTTTTAAGTCATTCATGTCCTTCATGATTTTCTGCCTACTTGTTCTATCAATTACTGAGAGAGGAGTGTTGAAGTCTCCAAATATAATTGTGTATTTGTCTATTTCTTAATTTACTTCTGTCAGTTTTTATCACATGTATCTTGAATCTCTGTCATTAGGTACTTACCCACTTAAGATTATTATGTCTTCTTGGAAAATTGACTCATTTATCATTTAATGTCCCTTTTTATCCCTGTTAATCTTTGTTATTCTAAAGTCTATTTTGGCTGAAAGCAATATGGCAACTCCAGTTTTTATTTGGTTAGTCTTTTTTCATGTTATATCTTTCTCCATCATTTTACTTTTAATATCTCTAAGTCTTTATTTTTAAAGTGGGTTTCTTATAAACAACATATCATTGGGTCTCCTGTTTTTCTCAATCTGACAATCTCTGTCTTTTAAGTGGCATGTTTAGATCATTCATATTTAAAGTGATTATTGATATAGTTGGATTAAATTCTACCATCTTGTTAGCTGTTTTCTATTCATTGTATTTGTTCTCGGCTTCTGTTTCCTCCTTTTCTGCCTTCTCTGAATTTAATTGAGCATTTTTATGATTCATTTGATCTCTTCTATTGACTTATTATTTATGCCTCTTTTTTGAACTAAGGTGATTGCTCTAGGGTTTTAATATATTTTTCAATAATAATAAGTTTGATCACTTTGTATTTCCTAAGCTTAGGTTTGGAGAGGACTGTGATTTTGTTTCCTTCTGAGAAGAACTTTTAGATGTTTTGGTCAAGCTAGCTTGACTTTTAATAGAATGTTTAATTATATAGGACATTTAATACAATGCTTAAGTTAAGTGCCAGTTGGAATAGATTTTTAAATTCACATTTCACTTATAATCAATGAACTGAGCTCACACACTTTTTAAAACATGGGAATGTTAAATCTGAATAAATAAAAATACTGTTCTGTATCATTATGCAATAAAAATTGTGCAGAGAAAAATGTATGATGTTGTAAATTGTTCAGCTTAATCTTCTGTAAAAGAAGTAGCCAAAATTTATAGAATTTTGTTCTTTGGGAAAACCTTAGGGAATTTTTCCCTCTTTTTTGTTTTGGGGCCACAAACCCTTTGAGAATCTGATGAATCATGCCCTAGAAAAATACAAACTCATCTACACACCAAATTTGCATATAATTTCAGGGAATTTGCTGACTCCCTCAAGAGTCTCCAGGCTAGGAATGCCTGCCCTGGACTAAGTAGTGAATGCTGTCAACAGCTATTTTGATGTAACCATATATCTTGGCATGTAGGTCAAATAGCAGAAGTATCAGGTTTGATCTGAGCTTCTTGAAAGGGGCAATGGAAACTCTTTCCTCAAGTTATTGCTTTAAGCAGCCCCAGATCCAGGTCATGGCCGGGTGCAGTTCTTAGATTTGTCACCTACCCCATCTCTATGCTTTAGCATGACAGCATTGTAGCTTCTACAATGACTAAAGGAAGTTCAGATGCCAGTATACCTAGAATGTGTTTATCCCCTTTTATGCTGTAAGGTACAATTTTCCCACATACATCTCCTTAAATTGTAGTTACCAGCATCAAGACAAATTTGTTTATGAGCAAATAATCATACTAACATCAAAACTGTCTTTAGTAGAGAGAGATATAATGAAGTAATACCTGCTTGTATTTTTTTTTTTTTTTTCAGAATTGTCTCCCATTTATACTATAAAATGTCAGACTCACAAAACATTTAATGGCAATGAATCCCAAATAACCCACCAATTATTCCTTCCTTATTCTTCTTCCACATTCTGAAATCTCCCTCCAACTATGATACCATCTGGGGTCAATCAAAAGATCATTATTTGACTCCCCTTAGTAAGTTTTGTACAAGAAAATAATGCCATTGATTTTGTTCACTCCTCAACTAATGCACTGTCCATTGTCTTGTATTTCTTTTTTTTCTCTTCTTGTGTTTCTTCCTTTTAATGATTCTGTTAACTACATATCTTCAAACTAGTTATTTCATCTGCCAGAGGGCAAATCCTTATACAGCAGGAATCAGGTCTGACCCACCATGTTCTGGTTTAAAATAAGAACAAATTCCCCCTCAGAAATGAAGGGGGTGGGGAACGGATGTAGCTCAAGTGATTAAGCTTCTACTTCTCATGTTCAAGGTCTGGGATTCATTCCCTAGTACCTCCTAAAAACAAAACAAACAAACAAACAGAAAAAACAACTGTCATTGGGGAGCGGATATAGCTCAGTGGTTGAGTGCCTGTTTCCCATGTATGAGGTCCTGGGTTCAATCTCCAGTACTTCCTTAAACAAATAAAATAAAAAAGAAGGGGTTTTTTTTGACTCACTTCTGTCTTCTCATATCCATCACTCTGCTGGGCAGCTTGTGGCAGACTGGCCTGCATGGGAACACAGGCCTGTTCTCATTTGGGCTTCATGAACCCCACTTTCCTCCCAATTGACATAATGCCATATTGAAATATTAAGTGCTTTTTAAATAGATGATGGATCATATTTTCAATTTTATTAATTTGCTTTCTTTCAAAATAATAAAAATAATGGAGCATTTGTATTAACCAAATCGAATAGAGCCCTGTGGAAACAATCAGTAATGGTCTGGCTTATCTGTGGCCTGGAAGTCCACTTTGGCAGTTGAGAAATTGCTTTGGATTTTGTAGAGACATTCCCCTATTCTATCTGAAATGCACCGTATGACTCTTCTTGCTTGTATCTCTTAAGCAAGTTGGAATTCTGTTCTTTTTAAGGTTTCCATAACTTTGAACAAAATATACCATGTAAATACTTCTTTCATCTTGTTCAGAGGTGCATGGCAGTAAGTGATAGTTATAATGGAGGAAAAAAAAACCTTTTTCCAAATTTCCTAAATAAAAATGGTTTGAGAAAACTTCATTTCCCAGAATATATTAAAGGAGGCCCAAATGAAAACAAAGGCACCTACTCTTACAAGTTTGCATCTTTTCAGTGCTCTTTGAAATAATCAGGATGTCAGGACTTTGGCATTTCTAAGGGAACATTCTCAGGTACGCCAACCAGATAGTTTTAATTCCTCTTTATTCTTTGTGATAGTTTATACTCCATAAAAGATAAGCTGCTCTTTCACTATCTTTTCTTTTCCGCTTGATAAACAATGATACTTTTTAATGTGTTCCCAGGGAAGCTAAAATTAACTTAGATGAATTTCAGTGACTTCCTTATTTATACACCAACCTGGTTAACAATATCCTCAAGAATACCATCCAGCGGAGCTCATCGATTTGCTTCTATCTCCTCATCGGACTTGAGCGTCTTCTCTCTGAAAAGCAGCCAATGGCTTGGCAACATTAGGAAGACCTGAGTTTTCCCTTGGTGATAAGAAAAATACATTCCCAACACAATTCTGTTGTTCTGAATGAAACCAGAACTAGAAGGCAAAGAAGCATTTCAAAGTTGATGCATGAATTTCTCCTTTCTGTATATTCTTCAGTTCTCACCCTAAATGAAGTGTTGCCTAAAATTTTCTAATCTTCCATGTTTTCCAAGATTACATGCTGTAGCGTTATAATAAAAGTTTGGGTTTTTTTTTCCATTTGGGCACCTAATACACTGAAGTTAGGGTAAAGCAGCTCACGGAGGAAAGGTAAGCACTTCCCTTAGTGGTAGATTTAGTGGGTAGTATTAACAACTGATAATGTTTGCTGCTCTGAGGTGTCCAAGCCATAAAAGGCTGATGTACCCATTGAGGGTTGCTTGTCTAACACCTCTGCCAACTGCAAGTTCAAAGAAGGTTATTCTTTGCCTAAAGTGCCACTACAAAGCTCCTCACTTCTTGCATATTCAAGAATCAGGGTGAAATGGAAATGAGACAGGAATAAAAGAGGAAGACATGCTTAGGGAGAGAGCCTTTGAAGAAGGAGCAAGATCTTCAGTTGATGTTAAAGAACTCTTTGTAGATGACAGTGAAGGACGAGGGTCAGAAAGTGAAAATTTGGCCATCTTCCACCCTCTCCCAATTTGGGGTAGGGTTGTTCATTTTCTTGTCTTCTTGACTTGTATAAGCTCCTTATATATTAAAAAATGTCTTTGCCATAGAGAAGTTTAAAATTTTTATCCATCTTTTCTTTCTTTTATAGCTTCTGGGCTTTTTTCCTGTTTAGAAATGCTGGGCTCATTTCACTCATTCCAGAGTTAAAAATAAATTCACCCATATTATAGTCTAGTAGCTTTATTGTCTAATTTTTAATATATTTCAATATTTGATCCATTTTTAATTTATTTTGTCAAAGTTGTAAGGTATGGAAAAATCCTTCTTAATGTACTTTTGTTTCAATGCAAACTCCATGAAGGTCACACTTGGATCAATTGATTCAGGACTATTTCCAATAGACCTACTATGTGCCAAGCCAGTGAAGGATCCAAAAGAACTATAAGACATGGAAATTGATTTCAAAGAACTTACAGTATAGTTGGGGGAAACAACTAATAACCTGAGAAAACTCAACAACCAGATAGCATGTAACTAAGTGCTAAATACTGTGGAACTGCCTAGAATTGCTGTGGGAGCTCAGAGGAAGGAGAGACCTACCTGGGCTAGCGTTGTCAGAGAAGACTTTGTAAACAAGTTAGAGCTTGAGTTTAATATGTATTTCCCCAAATGCTGACACAGAAAGCCACAGGCTGTGTGTGTGTGTGTGTAAGTGCAAATAGATACCCAGTTTTCCCACCTATTGGGAAAATATGCCTGACACAGACTAAATAAGATTTAGATGCTTTCACACAGAATAGAGATGGGGTTTTAGAGCTAGAAGTAAGTGGCACTGTGGCAAGAGTGGTGGTAAGAAATGTAAGCCCTAGAGAGGGTGTTTTCCTGGGAGTCCTACCTTCTGCTCACTGCCCAAGCATCTCCTAGAACCTGTTGCCTGCCCCACAGGGCACCTCACCATGCTTCTGGCAGAGAGTTCCGCCAAGTGCTGGTGAGCATTCCTTGAGTGCCTCTTTCCATGAGCAACTGGCTGCTGCCTCCCTCGCTCAACTTCTTGAGAGGGCTACCACCCCTCTCATTCTTACCAGCCCATGCATCCCCAGGTAAATGAAGAGCAGTGAACACCGGCTAAGGATATCACTTCTAAGAGCCTGTTACTGCCGGTGAAAATAAAAGTTGGTTCAAGTGCTCACTTCACCAGCACATATAGTAAAATTGGAACCATACAGAGAATAGCATGGCACTTACGCAAAGGATGACACACAAATTCGTGAAGCCTTCCATATTTTTAGATTTGTTCATGAAAAATTATATTTTCACTACCAAAAAACATATTGGTTCAAACTTTTCCAGGGCGTGGGTATAGGGAGAGGGGTGGAAGGCTATTTGGCAATGTATTTCCAAAGCCTTACATGTTTACATACCCTTTCATCCAATGATTCTACTTCCAGGAATTTCCTGTTTATTTCTTTATTTTAGTAAAAAAATATATATATAGTGCTTACTATGTGGCAGATGCTATTATTTTTAAAAGATTTATTTTATTTTATTATTTATTTCTCCCCAACCCCTCGTTTTTTGCATTTGCTGTGTCTGTTGTGTGCTGATTTTCTTTTTAGGAGGCACCGGGAACCAAACCTGGGACCTCTGATGTGGGAGGGAGGCACCTAATCACCTGAGCCACCTCCGCTCCTTGCTCTGTTGTGTCTCTCATGTTTTCCTCATATCTTTTGTTGCGTCATCTTGTTGCGTCAGCTCGCTGTCTTGCTCATCTTCTTTAGGAGGCACTGGGAACGGAACCTGGGACCTCCCATGTGGTAGGCAGAAGCTCAATCTCTTGAGCCACATCCGCTTCCCAGGTGAGAGAGGTACTATTATTATCCTCATTTTAGAGATGAGGAAAATGAGGTACAGAGAGGTTAAGTAACCCACCCACAGTCAACAGCTAGTACGTGGCAGAGCTGGCATTTAAACCACACAGTCTAACTTCAGAGTCCTTGGAGTTAACTGTACTCTATAGTGCCTAAGAAGACACTGTGGCTGCACTTGCTGAATTAACTACAAGGCTGTTCATTTAGCACACATGCATTCAGTGGCCATGGTGTGCAAAGCACAGACCCTGATGCCATGAACTTGCTGACTTGGGCAGTATTGCTTAAACTGAAGGTTTGTGGGTTGTGAAATACATTTAGTGGACTGAGACCAGAATATCTTAAAAATGATTTAGCAAAAAGTAGAATAGACATTATTAGAAAGTAAGTCTCTAAAACTTTTTTTGTTTCATGAAACATTTTTCCACTTCTGTGTGTGCACATGGGTGTATGTGTTTTTGGCAACTATTGAATCACAAAGTTGTAGGCACTGCTTATTGTGAGTTGCAGTGAAAAAAGTATGAAAGCCACTAGTCTAGCAGGAAAGACAAATAAGTCATTATACTTTGCATCAAGTAAGTTTTTTTTTAGAAAAAATAGTTTAAAATGTCTAAAAAATAGATTAGTAAACTAAATTATGATACACAGGTATAATGGGATCCTATTCAGAAACTAAAATTATATTGTAGATCAGTATTTAGTGACATTAAAACATGCACAAGATATATAGATAAAGGGAAAGTCAGATTATAAAACATGTATAATGCAGCATTTTTGTAAGAGAAAAAAATATAATATTTGCATAGAGAACGGACTAGAAAGGATGGTCACCAAGGTGTTCCTAATCAGGGGACTTAAGCAAAAAATATTTTCCTATTTTTGTTTCTCTAAATTTTCTGCAATGAACCAAATTACTTTTATAAGATATGTCTTTATATAAAATAATATGTATACATTTTATAAAGGTACCTAGATTACCCAAATATTACTCAGAAACTACAGGGATTCCCATGCTCCCCACCGCCCACACCCCCAACAACCCCCCACACAACCATTCCCCATCCACGTGGTACTACACCCGCAATGGATATACACATCCTGGGGCCTTGCCACCGAGCATAGACCACAGTTCACATCACAGGCCACACTCTCTCCCACCCAGTTCTG
>JAQZBX010109861.1:0-10415 GCA_029593785.1 Cabassous unicinctus
TTTAAATACTAGCATTAGTTCATATACCTAAGTTTCATTAAATATACTCATTACCCTTAAGTAAACAAATTTTGACCCACTATTAACAAGTAATGACAAAGAACACTAAGAACTAACTAATGCGGTAAAACAATTTGGACACTTCGTAGACTTTAATGTGATCATTTCAAATACTTCCTATTTAAACTTATAATGAGGTATGCCAGAAAATGGAGTATGCCATTTTTAAACCAAGTATACAAGCTTATGGGGTGCAAAAAAAAAAATCTTTATAAAAATCTCAAACTCTGAAAGGTATAAAAGCCAGTTATTCTTTTTGTTCATTTCCATATTCATTCCAATATATCACCAACTCATTTCATAATTGTTAAGAGTCTGTACCTCTGTATCACCACCAAAATTTTAGAGGTGCCTTCAGATATTTCAATATAAATGGAAAGACATTTCAAAATAAATTTATTCCACCAAAATGTCAATTTGTAGTGGCTGGAAGATTACTGAATGTTTTGACAATGCTACATCATTATTTGGAAATTTAATTAACTGCTTAGTCCTTATCAAAGCAAAGTTAGCACAAGAGCAATTGAGGTCTGCCTCAGAGAACCTGTAAGCAGGTCATCTTAGAGTGCATTGAAAATAGAAAATGAAGACACCCACCTTCTGGAATCTTGAAACCCACACTCCAATCACAAGGAGATGTAGAGCTTTCCAAGGAGGCAGAAACTTTTGTCTAAAATTTCAAGATAATCCACCTGACTGTCAGAAACTTATATGCTAGGTAGCACATGACAGAAAATTAGGCTACACTCATTATTTATATGTCACCAAAGCAATGCCCAGAAGGGCCACAGATAATATTCCAACTTCGCTGCCTGAGAAAATGTGACACTCTCTTAGGCTAAAGAATTTTGTGAGATAGCTAAAATCAAAAGTTCTAAATAAAAATCAACTTAATTAGGGGACAACTTAATTCCATCCCCCAGAAATAGTTTTGCTTTGCACAAAGATGTCCCATAGCAGAAAGGTAGCCAACCTCCCAATTTACATCTTACAGGTCCCAAAACTTAATTCTGCCAAAGGACTCAAAAATCGAATTGTTAATTTTAACTTAAGGTCTTCACAGAACTTTTTATAAATGAGTCCCCACCCACATCTGAAGGCAACCCCAGACAGATAAAGAGACAGCCTGGATACTACAGCAACATACTAGGACATTAAGAAAATACAATCCTCTGCATAAAAGCCCAGACAAAAATTAAAAAGTGCAAGAACAAGTATATTCTCTATGACAAATTCCAGCTTCAAAGAACATTTAATAAATTAACTATTCAAACTATATAAAGAAGCATTATCAAAATCCACCCTAACAGTCAAATCCTGTTACAACTTAAAGGGGACTTTCCAATGTCTTTAGTGGCAGTGGAATTTTGTATTGAACATCATTGAAGTAAATGGTCCACTGGGCTGGGCCTTTGGACTTTTTGGTTATATGGCCTCTGCTGTAAAGGTGTTTTGCTATAACTGGATTTGACCTCTTCCATGTAAGAAGCTCTAAATTTTAAATGCAAAGCATTCTGGAAAATAAGAAAAAAAATAGAAAAGTCATTTATTCCAAAATTTATAGAAAATCCCCACCATAGTAGCCAATATATTTCAAATGATAGATAGCATTTTGTTATCCTTTTTTGAGTAATTCCCTAAAGAGCTTCACTGAATGAATGTTGTTTTAGACTTTGCACAACTGGTTATAACTGAAGGCAGACCAGGGTACTTAGAGGCATACTTCAACTTTTAAGGTCTTGCCAAACTCAAGAGTTATAACACTTCAGAAAGTAGGCTAATTAGTAATCAATTTGTATTGTCAAACTTAGTTCCTTTTACTACCTACTGGTATGGAATCAAGTATGTGTTAAGAATTACAAATACTATTTCTAAAAAGAAAACATTTATTACAGTTATATTCAACTATCAATTTCTTCAAATGCACATTTTCTTACTACTTTAAAAACTGTCCCACACTCAATGGGTTTTATGACATGGAAGTTTTAGGATGAAAAAGATACAACATGGCACCTTTCTTTGAGAGAATTTATTCTAAAGACTTTAAGCACAGGCAGAGCATTTTAGTTCTTTTTATATTTCACATATCAAATATAAGTTTTCTTCTAGATACCTTACAGTTAATTTGAAAGACAAATTTCCTTCATAAAAATGGGTAAAAAGTTTGATTCAGCAAAGAAGCCATTTATTTATTCAGCTATAACTGAGGATGAGAAGTATGACAAAAATATTTTGTACCTTTAAAAGATTATTAGATCATAGTTAAGAGGTTTCTTCCCTTCAAAAAAGGTTTCCATGGCCAATTAAATCCATTCTTCTTTATAGTCACCATGACTCTTCAACATTAGATATATAAAGGCCACAAAGCATCACTTATCTAGAGCTTGATACTCAATTTCCTTGTATGTTTCAGAAAGCCTGGTAGCCTTAATGAGCTCAGATATAAGATGAAAACAAATATGAACTGTAGAGGATGTCAGTGGTGAGGAGTGACATCTGAGACTATTACAATAAAGAAGCAAAATCTGCACCCAAAAGTTGATGTTCTCATCTTTTTGGAACTTAGGGTGAAATCTGTACTCACCCATTACGGCCTGACACCTAGACTGGATAACTTAAGGCAATCTATATGGATACCTCTCTTAGGTTTCTTTCTGATTACAGAATTGCAAAATAAACAGAAACATCAGTTAGGAAACTGTTACTTTGGTATAAAATCTAAACCTAGATTATAAATACTGCAAATATTAGTTGAATGCTTCAGATCACAATTCAAAACTAAACCCAACCTGATCCCCATAACCATTTGATTGGTGGGGAATTATAAAAGACTCTCACCTAAGCTTGTACTAGAAAAATGTAGAATATTTCCTACAAATTAAGGAATTTCTAATCCTTTACTACCACATAATTAGTTTTAGGAGAACTGTGAAAAATAAATAAGCTTAGCAAACTCTGAATAATCCAATCCAATGCATTAATCTTCTCATTAAGAAATTATATCAACCTGCTTAACACAGTTGTGAGATGCCTGAGGTAGCATATTACAAAGCACTCTGAACCCATTTTTCATTTCCTAATATTATAGGGCCATGAACATGACAATGTTTTAATATACCACTAACATGGGCTCATAAAACAATACTTGTAATGTGACCACAAAAACAAATAATCAATGATCTTAGAACTCAAAAGGAAATTTCAAGAATTGATAGGATCCAAACTTATACAGTGGATCTGGTTTAAAAACTTTGTAAACTCTATTCTGTACTAGTCTTTAGCACACAGTTTATTTAATTAGTTATTAACCTAAAATATATTGTTTAAATAGCTGTAAGTTTTATATACTCCATTCTATTAAGTCTACTCAAGTTTAAAAGGCATAATACAATAAAAGCCACATAATAGAAACATAAGAAGTACTTCAATATGCTACAGCATTACTACAAAAAGGACCTTTAAGCAGCAAGGAGCAGAGATGATTCACAGCTCTGACTCCTTCAGTGATTTAGGGCAAACAATGCTTTCCATGACCCGGTTAATACCTTTCCTAATTTCACTTTTTTGCTTCAAGTTTAGTAGATATGATAGATTTACTGGTAATATCACCAAAAATTAAGCCAAACTTGTCAAATACTTATACAACTCTTAACCAGATTGTCATGAGCAGACTTGGAGGGAAAGGTGTCCAGAAAGACCCTGAAAACATATCCTGAAATCTAGGAGTCTATAGTTTTATATCCTTAGAGCTTCTCATCCCAACAGAACCACTTTTCTAAAAGAGGCAAAGAAAAGTTTCAGATGAAAACTTAGTTTGATGCTTCAGGCACAGGAACTAAAGATCTAATATATAAAGTCCACCACCCCCACCCCACCCATGGCCCTCCTTAAAACTTACTTTTTGCTACGTTCTTCATGGCCGTTAGCACTGCTCAACTTGTTCTCATCCTAAGCAGGGTTGATAGAAGAACATCATGAGGACGAAGTGGCAACATTTCAAGTTGTCAAAGGGTAAAGGGAATAGGAATAAGAAAATACAAAATAATTTTAAAACTAATTACTTATTTATAGTTTAACATGGAAGGCTATAAAAAAATTTAGATAGGTATGTGTTTAACCACTTTGATACTTACAATTAAATCAAGATACAAAATAAAAAAGTTTTCCATATTAACAAGTTAATTTTTAGTTACTTTCTTATATATTTTAGATATTATGTTATCCAGCTTACAGTGTTCAAGTGGTTAAATATAATTTCTATAAAACATGAAAGAAGTCCTGTTTGAGTTTTATTCCATGTGCTATGGTCCCTTTGGTCAGTACCATGGCTCTATTTCTGCCTAAGCCCCAAGTGGCCATGCTAGCAGCCAGCCACTATCGATTTCCTGTGACCGATGCCATTCCTGAGATCTTCGCCCATTTCCGTTGGAGGGTTGGGACTGTAAGAGCTTGATGCCACCTCTGTCACACATCTCGCCCTGAAGCAAACAGGGATTCACACTGCTTTAGTAATGTTGACTCCCAAGAACCCAAGAAAGTTAATTAATAATCCACCAGTCCAGCCTAAACATTTCCTATTTCCATACCTGTTTACATGGTATTGCATCCATGTAACTAAGACACAAGAATCTTAACATTAAAAGAGTGAGTAGCTCTTCAAGAATCTAAGCATTACAAAACTATACACTATTTACAGCTATCAAGAATTCATCCAAATTGGTACCACATGGTCGTGTTATACACTCCAAAACAAATGTATTATTTTTAAAAGGTTTAGCGCAATGTTTATTTTAAAGTTTAATCACATCAGTTATAGGAGCATAACTGCTAACTTACAAAGATTACAGTTTGTGACACCAGTGATAATGCATGCATGCAGCTATTTTCACCACCAACTGGTGAAAGAATGAAAAGACAGTTTACTTTTACTGCTATACTGAAATGGGTCAAAGACTATCAGTCAAAGAAATTCCTTTGTAGTTATTTTGGTGTGAAATATTATGGCAGGGTCTAATTAAAAATAAAACAGGAGAACAGTAAAACAGTCACTCAATGACTCTAAACTGTGATACTGCCTCTTTTGCCTTAAAAAAAAAAAAAAAAAGGTTCTATTCAGGGATCCAAGAATTTTAGTAATTTTTAACTCAGCAGCAGATCACCACCTGCCTGTTTTAAGATTTACTATCACCAGTCTTAGATATATAAAAAAAAAAAATTCAAATCTCACCCATTTCTTCTCGTAAGACTTATTTAAAGATTTACTTGCCACAGACTGGTTATGTTTTGTTATTCTTGGACCCCTGCTATTTTCCCAAACCAGTACATTCACCTTTTTGCTATACCAAACTGGAGCTGGTAATTCTTAGTTGAGTCATTTTACCTAGGGGACCACGGTACAGCGATAAGTCACTCAATTACTACCTTATGATTGACAGTTCACACTGGAATCAAAGGTGAATTCATGGGAGTAGAGGTGAGATATCGTTAGGCAAGTCTACAAAGAGAGATAGATGGGCATTTATTCATCACGCTGAAGTGAAACTACTGCACAATATTATTACATCAATAGCATATATTTACTTTTGTAAGTTACACGTAATGCATCTCTGATAAGATATATCAAGAGGGCTCCGGGGAGGTTAGTTTACATTTCAGCAGTAGTTTCGTGAATATTGCTAATTTAAGAAATATATAAACCTCACCGACATGTTTTTTCTCACCTTCTTGTAAGGAGCTTCAAGCATTGCTTCAATATCAATATCGTCTGCCATTTTCTCTAAACGCCTAGGGGAAAAAATCGAGAAAACCAATTGTGTGAATAAACATTTTTCAATTCTCCATTTTCTTCTTACCTAACACACTACAACACTCCAGAAAAATCTTTTTTAAAAGCCCTAGAAAGACTAAAGTGACACGCACTTTTACTAGACTTGGCTTGTATAAGTAAATCTAAAACTCCTCTTATACCTAAAGCACGAAAATAGACTTGTGTCTAAAACAGGATGAACTCCAAAAAACTGAACGCGAGAGGCTCGCGGAGAGCCTGGTACAGCACTTCTTTTCCGCAAAGCCCGCGCTGCCATATTAGGGGCAAAAGGAAACTCCCTCGATTGGGAGGGGTTGTGTGCCAAGACGGCGTTCGCCTGGCGCCATGTTGGGAGGTCGCGGCAGGACCAGGCCTCGAAGGGTTCTCTGCCCGGAAGCCACACCACCCCAAAAGTCCCGATTCTGACCGACAGGAAAAGGGCGCGGTCGCCAAAATGGGGCCGATTTCTTGAGATGCCCCCTCTCCCACCCTCATCGCTTAAGACCCCTTTGAGGAGTGCCCCTCAGTCCAGATGATAACCAAACATCGAAAATGCTCTGACAAAACGTGGGTCTTCAGCGCCCGCTCACCTGTGTGGGCTTTCGATCGTCTGTGGTCTCGTATTCGGCAAGAGGCTGTTGCTGCTGCTGCTGCTGCTGCTGCTGCCGCTGCCGCCGCCGCGGGCGCCGCTGTTACTACTGTTAAGCCGCTAGGCCCAGGCCGCGGTACCGCCCAGCCCGAATTTCGGGCTCCAAGAGCGGCTAGACCCGAGCGGATCTAAAAAAAACAATTTGATTAGAGGAGCCGGCACAGGAGAGCAGGACAGCGGCTTTAGCAGCTCAGGATCCACCCCTGCGACAACGTCGGCAAGCTCCCTGAAATGGCGGCCGCTGCTTCCCCGTACTCACATTCACCAACACACATACAGACCCAAACACACGGGGCCGCCCAGAGTTCTTAGCACGGGCTCTCGCGAGAAGATGTCCCTAGTTCCAGACAGGAGCCGTCGAGATATCGCGAGATCTAACTACTGCCCCAGCGACCATGGCCCAATCTCGCGCAATGATTGCGCCACAGATGTTCCCATCCCCCACTAAGAGAGGCCGCCTTTGCCACTCCAGATAGGCGTCCAATCTCGCGAAACGACGCAAGTCTCTACAGCAAAGGCAGTTGGTGAATTTTCTGTCAATCTCCTAGAAAATTCCACACTGAGTGGAGTCTTGTGGTCGCCGCCTCCTCGTGGCGCCTCCTCACAGCCGTCTGAAGGTTTCCCCCTCAGAATCGACCGTTCCCCTCCCCCCGGGACTTACCCACCCAGATGGCTGTCAAGGTCGCCATAAGGCAAACTATCCCATATGGTGATAGGATAAAACGGTCATATTCAGATTATCCGCTGAGGGTGAAGACGAAGGGAAAAGCATAGAAGAGAGGTGGCAAGAAGAGACGGGACAAGGAGGGGGGCGGCGAAGGATGTACAATAAAATGTTTCCCTGCCTTTTGGAAATAGTGTATCTAGGCGCGGTCTCGATTGTCGAGCTTCGAAACACTCCCGGAAGTAGTAAAGAAAGACGAAGAGAAGGTGAAAAAACAAACTCTCCCTTTGGCAGTGCATCGGCTGTGTGCCCCCGAATTTATAGTCTGGCCTTCGTTTATGTCAGGGTTGCTATTGTTCCTTCAAAAAGGTCCCCTTTTCCCCTGGGATTGGACTACTTACCCCTGAAAGTCTTCCAGATGCCTGGCAGAGTAGAAATTTCGCCCCTCGTTCTTTGGTCAATACTGTAAAAGAAAAGGAGGAGCAGAGAGGTCAATGGCTGTATATATTCCCTCCCAAATAAAAATGTTTTAAGAATGTTTTAAAATTTTTAGAGAATTATTTTTTAGCTTCAAAGGTTAATGTTTGAGAACAAAGATTTGAAATAAGACACCCTGGTTCATAAGGCTGCTCCTACACATGTGACCTTGGTCAGTAACCTCTAACGACAGATCATCGCCTCGAATGAAAAAGGGAATAATATAATTAATAAGCTAAGATTTTAAAGAGGATGGACCAAGGTGCCTGAAGTGGTCACTATTGAATTCTCAGCATTTAGTAGGGTTCCTAGCCTGGTGGACCCTCAGTAAATGCTGAATGAATGAAGACCCAGTAGGAGTATAATGAGGACTAAATGTAACTTCTAGTACTGCTAAATAAAATTATTTAGAGGAAATTCAGATATTAAGAAGCTTTGTTTCAGGTTTACCTTTACATGCAGGTAAAGATTTACCTTAGGATAAAAGACTTTGTAGGGTTTGTAAAAACTCCCTTGCTCTCCTTTTGCTAAAAATCCAGATCCTCTTTTTATTTTTTAAAAGTTGAAAATTATCCCTGCATATTGAAGCATGATAGTAAAAGAAAACACAAGCTAACCTTTACCTTCTCTTCTCCCCTACAATAAATTCCACGCTATAATTCAATATTGTGACTTGTTTATTGTGCAAATATCAAAGCATAAGGGTGGCACTTTACTAATTTTTGTTTGTTTGAGGAAATGACAGCATAAGATTTGACCTTAGCCTCTCAACTTATTTGGGAAGAGGATTTAAACTCCACCTCACTTGATGATTGAAAATCCCTTAAATCTTTTTCTTTGAAGGACCACTCCTCAACTTGGCGAATTTAGCACTTAAGGAACACTACCAGCTGTAAAGTTCAGTGTCTAAAACAAAAGTATTTTTTGTATTTAAAAGAAAATATTAAAACATAATATGCTTTCCATTCACTTTACAAAACCTTTACTCTGGTTCATGGACTTTCTGCATAAATTAATTCCCATCGTCATTTTGTCTTTTGCAGCAAAACGTCATTGGGTACAGTTATCACCACCAACAGGAACATTGTTCTGTCATATCTCATAGCAAGAAGGCCACAGTATAACCATTGGGCCTGGGATAGAGGAGGTAATGGATACTATACTTAGAGTATTTGGCTGAAAATTAAGTATATTTTGTCAATGTGACTTTTTTGATGCCCATGTGTAATTTTATGGGTAGAAAACACCATCTTTGGTTACTTGAATTTTGAAAATTAATATTCAATTATATAAGTAAGTGTTTTAATCCAGTTTTCCTTGAGACTCTAAAACTGATTTACAAATGTTTTTGTTCTCCTTATGACTCTAGTTATGATTTTAAAAGTATCTTTGCTCTTTTCATTAATATTAAGTTAAATTCAACTTGAACAAACCTTCAAAAAATCAGCCCCTTTTATAAGTTCAACAAATTTCCTCAATTTTAGTATGCATTTATCAATTTAACCCGATTTATTACTTTGAGCATGTTAAAATCTTTCCAGGTATGTAAACAACTCTTTTAAATCTAAGAAAGTAAAGTTATAAATATAATGAGTCTAAAATTTTCTTAAAAGAATTAATATTAAAATCACAAGTCTCAAGTCAATTACTCAATTACAATTTTTAATTGGAATCTCTAATATGCCAAGTTCTCTTAAACACTACAATTCAAATATAAATATATACAAATTATTTCTAAACTTAGCATGAAGGTATTTTGACTTCATCTCTATATTTTAATTAAAACCTTCCCTGGATACGAAGACACCCATTAAAAGAAGGGTTTTATTATTTCAAAAACTTGAGGTTAACATCCAGGAGAATTCTGACACCATCTCAGAGGACCAAAGTGGCTTATTGGCCCGAGTTTTTTACCTGTACCAAAGTACTACACACTAATGAAGGATGTTTATGTGGGAGGGTACGGGAGGTGTGGGAGTGGGACATATGTGAATCCCTATATTTTTAATGTAACACTTATGTAATCTAAGTATCTTTTAAAATTTTTAAAAAAAAATTATTATTAAAAAAAAAAGACCTATTACTAGCAGTTCTTGAGTCACTGATAGACATTAAGAACCCTTTTTTTTGACAAACCTACCAAGTCCACGCTAATGGGAAAAAACAGTCTCTTCAACAAATGGTGTTGGGAGAATTGGATATCTATAACCAAAAGAATGAAAGAGGACCCCTATCTCACCCCCTATACAAGAATTAACTCAAAATGGATCAAAGATCTAAATATATAAGCCAGGACCATAAAACTACTAGAAGAAAATGTAGGGAAACATCTTCAAGATCTTGTAGTAGGTGGTGGTTTCTTGGACCTTACACCCAAAGCATGTGCAACAAAAGAAAAAATAGATAAATGGGACCTCCTCAAAATTAAACACTTTTGCACCTCACAGGACTTTGTCAGAAGGGTGAAAAGGCAGTCAACTCGATGGGAAAAAATATTTGGAAATCACTTATCTGATAAGGGTTTAATATCCAGGATATATAAAGAGATGTTACAACTCAACAATAAAAAAACAAACGACCCAATTAAAAAATGAGTGAAAGACTTGAAAAGACATTTCTCCAAAGAAGAAATACAAATGGCAAAAAAAAAACACATAAAGAAATGCTCAACATCACTCATGATTAGGGAAATGCAAATCCAAACTACAATTAGATATCATTTCACACCTATCAGAATGGCCACTATTAAAAAGACAGAG
>JAQZBX010109862.1:0-10426 GCA_029593785.1 Cabassous unicinctus
AACTGTTGCTTTAATTCAGGCTCTTTGGAACATGGGACCCCAGAGTGTTTTTAGTCCCCAGGCTATTCAAATGTATAGCTGTGATTGGGAAACACCACTTTATGGTAAAATAAGGCTGTGTAGAATATTATGAAAATAATAATAGCAGGCAATGTCAAGTATTGCTAACATTACAAAGAAATTTAGATTTCTAATACTGTGAACCTGTGATGACATACTTAAGTAACTAGATATGAGGGTTTACACAGGGGACACTTAAGCAGATGCTATCCCTATTGATAAGGTACAAATATTTTCCCCTTCTCTGTGATGAGGTGTTGGCAAAGAGTGAGTAATTTGGAGTCTGATTCTGTAACCCAGGAAACTGGCATTGGTGCAGAGGATGCTATGGGAGAACATAAGAAGATGGGTTAGAGCTAAGCCAGACAACAAGGGGGGAAATCAAGGACACTACGATTTGTGAAAAAGTCCAAAGGACAAAGGCAGAGTCTAAAGAGGAGATGAAGCCAATGCTCTGCAGCAGGAACAATACAGAAACAAGTGAAAGGATAGGAAGGAGTGTGGCAAACAGTGGCTGCAGGTGGAGCTGAAGTGACATCCACTTGTTTCGTGGATCAAGAACACGTGACACCTGGGGGTGGGGTCAGGCTCGGTTAGAATGAATAGCTGGCAAGGATGCTAAATTCATCTAGGTCTATTTCTTCAATCAGCAGCAGCAAAGAAGAAGGAGGAGGTGAAGAAGAGGAGGGGGAGGAGGAGGAGGAGAAGAGGAAGAAGAACAAAACGAAGGTGGCAGAGGGGAGTGTTGTGAAGGACGATACTGTGAGATTGTGATACAGAGAGAAATGGACCAAGAGGTCTGTAGTCCTGAACCTGGGCACACTTACAATTTCTTGACATCTCAGCCTTAGTTTCTACATCTGGGAACTGAATATTTTAGCCCAGATCATCTCTAAGATTTTTGCTTGCTCTTAAATATTGTAAAGTCCAGCTGAAACAGCGTCTTAAATTCTATAAGTCTCAAAAGAACCATCAAAAGATTCATAATCCAACTTTATTACTTGGCAGTAGAATTTTAGTTCAACATCTTAACAGTTTGGCATCTGGTTTTCCTGACTCAGGCCCTTGTAAGAATGTGAGATTGCTTTCTGATAGGGTGGATCTCTGGATTGTGTTAGAAGCTAAAGGCAAACAGATGGGTGAGTTGTTCCAGTCAGCTGAGGTTCCTTTTTTCTTTCTTTTTTAAAATTAGAGGTTAGTCCTCCCCAAATCCCAATGCTCCACTCCCTAATTTGGAGATGAACCAGATGACTTCACTGGTCTTTCCCTTCTTTGGTTTCTATGACTCATCAGCTATAGCAACTTGGGTGGGGTAAATAAAATAACTCCACTATTCAGGTTACACTGTAGCTGGAAAGGAAGAAATCTAAGATAAACTGTTGGGATTGTAAAAGAATGACAATAATCTAACTCAGAATACTGCTAACTCAGAAATAGTTCCTTGGAAGTCTTCCTATAGCCATTGTCCCCTAACTTCCTCTTTAATCATCAGTTACATGCACTTAAACATTTATAAAGCATTTCATAAATATTTTTCTATGAAATTGGTAAAATGCTTCTTCTGGTACAGATGGAAGCCTAGTTGGTTCTGATCACCTGTGTCTGTCTGACTATAAAAAAATCAAGAGACTCCCAAGACAAATTCATTCAATTTAACAAACATTGAGTATCCACTAAATGCCAGGCACTTGGGTGGGGTTTTAATAGCAGACAAATAATAGGAAAAGAAAACCATGGTAATTCTACCCTTAAGGTCTAATGGAGGTAAATCACTAATTACAATGTAATTTGACTACTGTATCAGAAATGAAATCAAAGAGCTAGTGGGGCATAATAAGAGAATGACTGTGTCAGGGACAGTTAACCATTAGAGAAAGGAAGTAAGATATTCCAACTTGGCCAATGCCTTCACAGTTATTTATAGTGGTTTTAAGGTCATTACTCAACCATGAAAGAGGAAATGTAACATGTCTCAATGTACTCTATATAGGCAGAAAGTGTCACCATTTATTTTTAAGAGAGAGATGATTATTTTTAAAGGTTCACTATTCTGATTGTTTTATTTAATTTTCCCCTATCCCCTGAGATGGCTCCCTCATCTCTTTGCTCATTGTTTTTGCTCACTGTTTGCGCTCGTTGTCTGCTAGGGTTTTTGGGTGGTTTTTTTTTTTGTCTGCTTTGTTGTTGTTTTTGTTTGTTTGTTTGTGTATTTTTGCTTGTTGTTTTTCTTTAGGAGGCACTGAGAACTGAACCCGGGACCTCCCATGTGGGAGGCGGGCACTCAACTGCTTGAGCCACATCTGTTTCCTGCTCGTTTTTGTTTTTGCTCATTGTCTGCTCATTGTTTTTGTTCAATGTCTGTTCATTATTTTTCTTCTTTAGGAGGCGCTAGGAACTGAACCTGGGACCTCCCATGTCCAAGCGGATGCAGGAATTCAACCGCTTGAGTCAATCTGCTCCCCTATTTATTTTTAATCAATTCCAGTAAAAAAAACAAGCAAAGAGAATTAATCACTTGCTTCTGTGGATCAAGTATGTAGAGAAGGTATGTTTATTTCATTAATGCCACCATTGCAAAAACTGTGAAAATATTTTTGGAATTCCTCTATTTAAGTAGTATTTCCAAAGTCTAAGCAAATATTGGCCACTTGAGAAGAGTTTTGAGAAACCCAAGTCTAGTAACTAAGATGGACAAAGGACAGTAAGAGGAGAGGATACTAACCAACTGGGGTTTAAAACACACGAAGGCTTTGTACCCTTAATATTGAACTGCAAAGGAGCCACAGGACTCACATGGGCTGACAATGCCAGACCCCATATTACTGTTTAGTTTTTACCCGTTAAACTCAATTTTCTCTGTCAAGGCTACAATATTCATTTCAGACATTTGTTTTAGTTTGCCAAAGGCTTCCCGATGCAAAGTACCAGAAATCTGTTGGCTTTTATAAAGGGGATTTATTTGGTGGTAAAAAGCATATAGTTCCAAGTCCATGAAAAGTCCAAACTGAGGCACCATCACAGATGCTTCCTCACCAAAGTCAGCTACTGTTAATCCTGGTGTGTTGCCATGTGGTGAAGCAAGAGGGCCACAGATTCTGCCCAGGTTTCAGCCTTCCCTTCCCGGTTCACCCTTTCCTCTTGCACTGCTCCGTGGGCCCAGCCTCTTGAGGCTTTGTGCTTAAGTGATCCTGCAGTCCTTTCCCTCCTGGCACAGGGCTTGTTTCTTTCCAGGCCTCCTGTATCAGTCTCGGCTGTTCCACTCTCGTCTCAAGTTCAGCTGTAAGCTATCAGGCAAATGGTTTCTCTCTCCCCACGGCTTCAGCGATTTGAGCCTCTCCTTTCTGTCACATGGCAGGATCAAAAATGGCAGAGCTCTGTCTTTCTGTGTCTGTCTGTCTTGAGTGCCCGTTTATATTTGACCCAGCAAGGGGGCGGAGACTCAAGAGTCATACCTCACTGGCAGTCCAATCCAAAGCCAAAGCAATCTCATCAAGTAATCTAATCAATGGACCCTCAACTGAATTCAATGCAATCAAAGGGTATCACACCCAGAGCAATAGATTAGTTTATAAACATAATCTTTCTCTTTTTGGGATTCATAAAATAATGTCAAACTGTCACAACATTTAAACATTAACCTAAGTATAACATAAACAATAAAACCTTCTGAGGAGGAGCTCATGTGATGACAAGCCCCTCAGAGGGGGAAATTTGGGTTTCAGTTTGGGCACCTGGGCTCAGCTGCTTAGCTCCCTTTATTTTTCTTTTCTATATCCTAGAGTCTAAGTTTTAAAAGGTTAAGAGAGACTAACTTGGTAAAAGTTACATTTAAAGAGTTAAGCATTCTTTTAAAAGCGATTTTCTTTGGAGGAACTGTGGTAGATTGAATTATGTCCCTCAACACAGATGCAGTATGTTCTTAATCTGCATTCCTATAGGTATGGACCCAGTTATAAATAGACCTTTTGAAGATGTTATTTTTAGTTAAAGTGTGGTCCAACTGAATCAGGGTGGAACTTAATCTGTATTACTGGAGTCTTTTATAAGAAAAAGGAATTAGGACAGTCAGTCAGAGAAGGCCACACAGAAGCCAGAAGTTGGTGGAAACCAAAAGAGCAGACACAAGAAGAAATCACCAACTGATGGGAAGCAAAGATGCAAGTCAATGAACCCCAAGGATTGCCCCAAGCCAGCATCAGAATGCCACTGAGTCCCAGGAGAATGCATAGCCTTGCTGATGCCTTGGTTTTGTACTTCTAGCCTCTGAAACTATGTAAATGGTGGTTAAGACAACCCATTGAGTGGTACTTACCATAGCTGCCTGATGAACCAAGAGTTTTAACCTTTCCTTCTAGATTCAGATTCTACTTTCAAGGGATATAATTTGAATTCGATTCTCCAAAGAAAGATTTTTTACAAAAGGAACCCCTACCCCGGTTAACTTTGGGCCCTAGAGGAAGGAAAGCCATCTGACCCACCTTGTGTGAGGGTCTGCAGAACTTATCACCCTATTTCCTCCTCGTCCAACTCCCAGTAGATTTAAGATCTGAACCTTCTATCTCATTGGCTTGGCCACATTCTCACATATATGGCAGGTGTATTTGGTCCCACAGAAACAGGGAGTGCACAGATTGCCAAGTAAGATTGCTCACTGTGACCTTAGGTTTAGGTTGAAAAATAGTCCCCCCCGAAATAGGAACTTCTTTAGTTTCCACCCTGCCTCTAATCTATCATACATGCTAGAGCCAAACAACTTTCTATCATAAAAGTTTAACCATGTTACCACCTCCACCCCCATTAAAAAGCTTTTGATTACTTTCCATCTCAAGATAATGTCCACAGACTCATTGTTCACAAGTCTTCCCATGAAACTTCTTAGGTCTCTTTTGTTCCCTTCTAGGTAGGCACCCTGGCTAGGTCTTAGCCACACTGGATGATTTGCCACTCCAACATGCTATCTGTATTTATGCCTCTGCTTTATTGGTCATACTTTGTCCCTCAGGCTGAAATTCCCTTTCCAATCTGGCAAATTCCTACTTGTCTTTCAAGTTCTAGCTCAAAAGACACTTCTCATTGTTTTGATCTGACAATACTTCACATTTAGAGAGTGATTTGCAGTTTTAAAAGGTCTTATATATCCATTATTTACTTGATGGCTACTATAGCCTGTAGAATATGCTGGGAAGGCAGAGTCATCAGCCTTAAACAGAGGCAGAGATATGGCCTTAGTAAATAGTGGAGCTAAGACTCTCAGAGCGCTTTCCTCTTCCTTTCCTGGGCTCTTCCAACAATATCCAACTCTGGCCTGGCTACTTCTAAGACTGAGTCTCTCATAGTTCTCTCAAAGTTGCAGCTGACAATTTTAACAATCTGAAGTCTCTGGACTTCCCCACTGCTGGATGTGAATTAACTCTAGCACTGGGTTCCTGGGAGGCAAGTCTTGTCTTGTCAAACTCAGCACACCCTTTTATGCAAAATGACATTTTGCCCTTAGGCAGTTATTAAGATACATAGTCCCTGCTCCTTAAGAGCAAAAGTTTTCAGGCACTAGAGTAAAGCATTAAAGAAGCCAAACTGAATTAAGGACTGACCTACCACTTTATTAGCCTCCCAAAAAGCATACATACACAGAGACATTCACGTTTAATGCACTGTGATTCCAGTTTCCTCCACTCCACTTCCTGAACTCAAAAGATTTTCATTGTGCAAGTCTGTGAGACTGCATAATGGAACTGGACAGAAATTATTTCTAGCTGCCCATTCTGGCACTAGGGAGACTATCATTTGCATCACTTTTGGTGGGGCATAGGGTAGACAAACTTGCAAAATATGTTCAATTATTTTTCACATTAGTAAAACTGCTATTTGTGCATTGTTGGGACATGACTAAATAGTTAAAAATAAAACCCAAACTCCATAAAATACAAACTAGACATAAAATATGCTCTATTTCTTACTTGCATAGAAATTTTAACTTAATCACTCAATTAAACTAAGTAGATCTTAATCGCTTAGTCATTTATTCTGAACTTATTTCTCACTTTCAGTTGAAAATTCCAGGAGCAAATTTAAATATATTCTCATGAAGGATTATGTAGTCAGTGAGACTGTTCCTGGATACAATAGTCTATTTATTTGGAGTTCCATCTAACATATTAAAAAGCAAAACATCCTTAGTTTATTTTCAGGAGTTTAAATCGGGCAGAGATTTGTTGGAAGACCAGTTTGCAAAAATGTGGCCAACTTGTGTTTACTTGGCAATTGAGACCAGTATCTGAAGATGGCGATGACTCAAGAATTGTGCAAAAGAGCAGACATCTTTCCAGCATACCGTGATTGGATATAGGTCACTCTCTTTGATAAGAGATAAGCTTTTTTTCTCTTTTTACCCTACTTCTGAGTTGTAGCTGCCAAGTAGAATGCTTTTAAGAGGTTGTGAAATAAGTATCCTACAAATCGCTAATTCTAACTTGAATTTTTACTTCTTTTATTGCTCCTAAATGAGATAGAGTAACATTAAATGAGTTACACAGTACTGTAAAAATGTATCCAAAACATGGAGCTTTATTCTTTCTTGACAGGAAGATGGCGTGGCCCTTAATAAATGCAAGTGTTTTTTTAAATGGTAATATTATTTCTTTTCTTGTGCAGGGTTCATAGCTGTCCATAGAGCTGTCCTTGTGAGTAGGGAGGTCTAAAATTGAGGTGGAGACAACTCAGGTACATGCTGGTTTATGGGGAGCTCTCAGGTAGGACAAATCAACACATGTTGATGGAGCATCTACAGTTTCCTTAGCCCTGTTCTAAGTCTTAGGTTAGATACATAGCTGTCCAAAGACACAGTCATTGCCCATGAAGCGCTTATAAACTGTTTAGAGATTTATACAAAATATTTGAAAGAGAATTATATAACATCTGATAGAATTACTGATATTACAAAAAAGTACAGTAGGAATTTGGAGGAGAAATAACTTTTGTGGACTTGAGTTGTAAGAAAAGTTTCATGCTCTGGACCCTAAAAACAGGACTCCTGTTTCTTGTCATTAATTTTGTCTTTATCCTTCTCTACACCATTTTTTCTTGTTACATATTTTATTAGAGAATTTGTAGGTTTAATGAAAAATCATGCACAAAATACAGATTTTCCATACACCACCCCACCACCAACACCTTGCAGTGGTGTGGAACATTTGTTACAATTAATGGTAGCACTTTTTTGTAATTGTACAATTTTTTAAAACAGTAGTTACTTTTGTCACAATTGAAGAAATATTATTAAAATAGTACTATTAACTATCATCCATAGTTTACATTAGGTGTATTTTTCCCCCATATACCACCCTATTGTTAATATCTTGTATCAGTGTCATACATTTGTTACGATTCATAAAAGAACATTCTTACACTTTTACTATTAGCTATAGTCCATTGTTTACTATAGGGTTCGCTGTGTTATAGAGTCCTATAGTTTATCTTTTAATTTTTATTCTGGTAACATATACAATCTAAAGTTTCCTCTTTTAACCACATTCACCTATGTAATTCAGTGCTGTTAATTAAAGTCATAATAATGTGCTACCATCACCACCATCCATTTCCAAACTTTTACAATGAACCTAAATATATATTCTGTACAAATTAAGCATCAACTCCTTATTCTGTAACTGCAATCTATCCCCTGGTAACCTATACTCCGGATGCTAAGTCTATGAGTTTGCTTATTCTAATTAGTTCATATCGGTGAGATCATACAATATTTGGTCTTTTGTGTCTGGGTTATTTCACTCAACATAATGTCCTCAAGTTTCATCAATGTTGTCACATGCATCAGGACTTTGTTACTTTTTATGGCCAAATAACATTCCATTGTATGTATATACCACATTTTGTTTATCCATTCATAAGTTGATGGACACTTGGGTTGCTTCCATCTTTTAGAAATTGTGAATAATGCTACTATAAACATCGGTGTGCAAATGTCTATTCAAGCCCCTGCTTTCAATTCTTTTGGGTATATACCTAATAGTGGGATTGCTGGGTCATATGGTAGTACTATACTTAGCTTTCTGAAGAACTGACAAACTGTCTTCCACTGTCTTCCATAGCAGCTGCACCATTTTACACTGCCATCAGCAGTGAATGAGAGTTCCTATTTCTCTGCATCCTCTTCAACATTTTTTTTTTCTGTTTTTTAAATAGCAGTCCTTCTAATGGGTATGAAGTGGTATCTCATTGTGGTTTTAATTTGCATTTATCTGATAGTTAATGATGTAGAGCATCTTTTCATTAGCTTTCTGGCCATTTGTATATCTTCTTTGGTGAGATGTCTTTTCAAGTCTTTTGCCCATTTCTTAATTGGGTTGTTTATCTCTTTATTGTTAAGTTGTAGGATTTCTTCATATATTCTGGATATTAAACCCTTGTCAGACATGTGATTTCCAAATATTTTTTAAGCAAATCAATTTTATTGATACATATTAATAAAGCATACAATTCATCCCAAGTGTACATTCAATGGTATCTGGTATAATCACATAGTTGTACATTCATCATTTCAATCATTATTAAAGCATTTTCATTATTTCAATAATAATAATAAACAAAAAGACAAACAAACAAGAAAATTCTTCACCGCTCAATCTCTTTCCACTGCTGTACATAGCTGCTATTTCTGGCTATTCTTGCAAAATTATATATTTATTTATTTATTAAGCATTTTTATTGGGATATATTCACATAACATCAATCCAAAGTGTATAATCAATTTCTTTTAGTATAATCACAATGTTGTGCATTCATCACAAAAAATTTTAGAACAATTTCATTACTCCAAAAAGAAAAACTCCACACCCCTTAGCATTCCTTCCATAGCCCTAAATAACCACTATCTATTTTCATCTTTATAAATTGATGTATATTTATATTTTATATAAATGGAATCATACAATATATAGCACTTTGTGACTGGTTTCTTTCACCTAACATAATGGGGTTTTTTGGTCTGATATTGACTTCTTGTAGTATTAACATGCATTTGTTCAGCAAGAAAAACAGTCTTTCATATGCAATTTTACCCATATTCATTTTTCACATAAGGTTTTACTTTGTTATACGTTACATTTAATATTTATTTTATTTATTTATCTCTCTCCACCCCCTCATTGTTTGTATTTGCTGTGCCTGTTTGTCTTGTTTCTTTTAGGAGGCACCAGGAACCAAACCCAGGACCTCCGATGTGGGAGGGAGGCGCCTAATAGCTTAAGCCACCTCCCTTCCCTGCTTTGTTTTGTCTTTTGTTATGTTTTTCCTCTTGTGTCTCTTGTTGTGTCATCTTGTTGCATCAGCTCACCGCACCTGCCTGTTGCACCAGCTCTCCATCCTGCTCATCCTCATTAGGAGGCACCGGGAACCTTTGCTCCTTGCTTTGTTGTGTCTCTCATTATGTTTTTCTTCTTGTGTCTCTTGTTGCGCCATCTTACTGTGTCAGCTTGCCACGCTTGCCTGTCATGCCAACTCGCTGTCTTCTTTAGGAGGCACTGGGAACTCTCATATGGTAGACGGGAGCCCAATCGCTTGAGCCACATCCACTTCCCTCCATGTTATAATTTTCAGTTTTCCTTTTAGTAATATACAAGACCTTAGACTTTCCCTTTAAACCACCTTTATACCCACATAGTAGTACTGCTAGATACAAACATTATGTAAGGCTTTCACATTGTCTATTCAATTCCAAAGATTAACACACATCCTTTTTACCAATTCTGCACAAGTGAACCCTCAACTTTCCATTTTCTAGATTCATTCTATTGTTTTGGGACCCATATTCAAGTTAGTAACTCCATGAGATTACACAATATATTTAGTTCATAGTAGCACAATCTACAGTATTTGTCCTTTTGTGTCTGGCTTGCTTCACTCAACATAATGTCCTCTAGGTTCATCCATGTTGTCATATGCTTTATGACTTCATTTCTTTTTACAGCTGCATAATACTCCCTCTTGTGAATACACCACAGTTTGTTTATGCATTCAATAGTTGATGGACACCTGGGTTGTTTCCAACTTTTGGCAATGGTGAATAATGCTGCTATCAACATCAGTGTGCAGATGTCTGTTCATGTCACTACTCTCAGTTCTTTTGGGTCTATACCCAGTAGTGGTATTGCCTATTGCCCGGTCATGTGGCAAGTCTATATTCAACTTCTTTAGGAACTGCCAAACAGTCCTCCACAGTGGCTGTACCATTCTGCATTCCCACCAACAGTGAAGAAGTGTTCCTATCTCTCCACATCCTCTCCAACACTTGCAGATCTCTGTCTTTTTAATAGTGGCCATTCTGATAGGTGTGAAATGATATCTCATTGTA